>CAWUFW010024439.1:0-60439 GCA_963921515.1 Calotriton arnoldi | reverse complement strand
CATATGAGTGCATATGATAGTCCTGTACTGAGTGATTGTAAGTATGAGTGACTGCACAGGTGAGTGAGTGGATATGTGTTTAGACCGAAGAATCAGTGAGTGGGTATGTAGTTATTGCTGCTGGAGTGCCTATGGTTTTGAGAATGGCAGTCTGTTATTTAGAGTTGGTGTATCAAAGGTTACATTAGGGTGTGAGAAGATGCATCTAATTATCACATGGATGATGTCATCAGTGATGTCATCAGTGATGTCATTTGAGATGTCATCAGTGATGTCACTGACCATGTCATGAGTGATGTCATATGTGACGTCATCAGCAGTGCATTGCAGGGGCGGCAGTTATAGTTAGCTGAACTAACTATAACGGGGGAATTTCTCTGGTTTTGTACGAGTGAAATGTCCAACTAACTATAACTTTCCCTAAAACCTATGGTTTTTTCAGTGAATTTCTAAGGTTTTTTTAAATGCTAATTTCTAACTATAACGTGCCTGAAACCTATGGTTTTTTCAGTGAATTTCAAAGGTTTTTTAAATGCTAATTTCTAACTATAACATGCCTGAAACCTATGGTTTTTTAAGTGAATTTCAAAGGCTTTTTAAATGCTAGTTTCTAACTATGCCTACAGAGGTAGGACATGTGAAGAAAGAAGAAGAAAAGCGCAGAAAGAAGGAAGACAAATGCAGAAAGAGGCAACAGAAGTCCAGAAAGACGAAGAAAAGTGCAAGAAGAAGGAAGAGATGTGCAGAAAGAACCAACAGAGGAGTAGAAAGTACTCCTGTGCCCCCAACTTTTTGCTGATGGGTACTGGTGGTAACTGACTCTGTCTCTGGTGGTAAAAGACACTTATAATACAGTGAAAACACCTACATACACTAGGGAACACTATGCGTTGGGGTACCCCTGTGATTAGCATGACCTCCTCTGTATTTGCCATGAGTTAGTGCCTGGGTCATTGGATGAGTACATGGGTACTGACTGGATGATTCGAGTACTGCAAGGAGAGTGGATGATGAATTTATAAGTGCTTGTGTTTTGGCGGAGTGATTGGATAAGTACATGGTGCTCGCTGGTTGATTGGAGGAGTGCATGGGTAGTGACATGACGATGGCTGGACTGCATCAGTAGTGCTCAGGGTAAGTTGGAGGATTAATTCCCCTTGAATCCTGAGGGTCCCTATTTGATAAAAGCCCTGGCGGTGGCGGTCCTCGGGGCTTGGGAGGGCCTTGGAGGCCCCCCAAACATTAAAAACAAGCCCCGGGAGGTGGTGGTCCCGGGGCTGTGGGGGCCCCCGCGGGCCCTGCATATATTTGTTGGCAATGCCCCCGGGACCTGGCCCACCCGGGGGTCTCAATTGAATGAAGCGCGGTATCCTGCGCTTAATTTTTTTTTACATTTCGGCAGGATTCGCGACCCCAGCGTGAATTTCGCCAATTTTTTTCAAAAAAGGCTTTTTTTGTCCCTGGGGGTCCTTGTGGGACCCCCTGAGCAGGCCTAGGGGGTCAGGGTGTTTCTACCCTGCCCCCTTTTCTTCTTTTTCACCTTTGTTTCCCTGTTTTCTTGTGACTCGATTCTACCGAGTCACAAGATGGCTGCCAACACTTCCTGGTTTGGAGTGTTGGCAGCCAATTAAAATGAAGCTTGTGGTTGGGAGGGTTCGCGGATCCACCGCGCCTCTAGATATCGATATTTGTTTTTTTACAATTTCTCATCAACTACCGAATGGATTTACACCATTTTTAAAAAGGTCGCTTTCTGAGCCAAGCAGTTCTCAAATAGCGACAAAGCACTTTTGAATTATTTGTTATCTCTATGTTTTTTTATCCAGTTGACCACTTGATTAAATGTTACGCTTAGGGAGAAAATGTGTTGTTACCAAGTTGGAGTTTCTGCTTCAGCTCGTCATTCTGTGATTCTGGTCAAATCACTTAATCTCCCCATGCCTACAACCAAAATGAGTTTGTCCTTGTATGATGTAACCAATGCTCATGTAAAGCACTCCAATATCTGACCAGCCTGCACTATATAAAACTGCAAAAAAACAAAGGATAAAAAGTGTTTTTCACACTTCTGTGATTGGGCTATACGTGGGCTACATCTGGGTGATATTTGTGCTACATTTGGGCTCATTTTTCTCTGGTGGCCATCTTGGGAGACTTCAGTTACATTCATTAAACTTTATTCGATCTGATTTAGAAACATAGATCATAAAAGTGTACATAAAAACAGTAAATCCTCTTTCTTAATACAATACAGTGAGAATTAATTAAAACCAGTAGGTAAAAACGGGTGTTACAAAGTCCGGTTCAGAGCAACTTCAGGTTAACAGAATAGTAAAGTTCAATGTTTCGCAAGATCAATCTCATGTACTTCAGTGCAAAATACGCAATAAGGGGTCCAAGTAAGATGCAACGCTCCAATACCTGACCAGTCTGCACTATATAAAACTGCAAAAAAACTAAAAATAAAAAGTGTTTTCCACACTTCTGTCATTGGGCTATATGTGGGCTACATGTGGGTGATATTTTTGCTACATTTGGGCTCTTTTTTCTCTGGTGGCCATCTTGGGATACTTATTTGTTATGAAGTTTCCTAATTTCCTCATTTACTGCAGTCTCCTCAGTAGGAAATGCTTTCAGTTTTTACTTTGATTCCATCAAGAAGGCATTCAGATGTGTCACACATTTGCCATAAATTCAGCATGTTAGCACTCTAGTTGCTCATTAGATCACTGTAGTAAAGCTACTGCTCACCAGGGAGTTAACTGGAAGTCTACTGCTGGTATTGAAAGTGATTGTTTCAGTCTGCATGTCAGAATTTTCTAATGAAATAGAAGAGGATTTGAGATCTCACTTAAAACATGCCCTAATTTTTCTTTCTGCAGAACTAACCATAATTTATATGGCAAAATGAACCCCCTCATTTTTTTCCTTTTTAAATTAAATGTTTTAAGTGTTACCGGTTTATTCCAATCAAGATGGCTACAGGTGTGCCATAATTTTGTCATAAGTAAGACTGTTATCGCTCTAGTTGTTCTTTAGAACACTCTGGGAAGCTGCAGTAGAACACAAAGGAATCAACTGGCAGGCTGCTCCTATTGAAATATAACAGGAAGATATTTGTAATCTCACTTAAAACATGTCCTAATTTATCTTTCTACAGCACTAACCATAATTTCTATGACAAAATGAACCCCCTCATTTTGTTCCTTTTTAAATTAAATGTTTTAAGTGTTACCGGTTTATTCCAATCAAGATGGCTTCAGGTGTGCCATAATCTTTTCATAAGTAAGACTGTTAGCGCTCTAGTTGTTCTTTAGAACACTCTGGGAAGCTGCAGTAGAACACAAAGGAATCAACTGGCAGGCTGCTCCTGTTTAAATATAACAGGAAGATATTTGATATCTCACTTAAAACATGTGCTAATTTTTCTTTCTACAGCACTAACCATAATTTCTATGACAAAATGAACCCCATCATTTTGTTCCTGTTTAAATTAAATGTTTTAAGTGTTACCAGTTTATTCCAATCAAGATGGCTTCAGGTGTGCCATACTTTTGTCATAGGTAAGGCTGTTAGCGCTCTAGTTGTTCTTTAGAACACTCTGGGAAGCTGCAGTAGAACACAAAGGAATCAACTGGCAGGCTGCTCCTGTTGAAATATAACTGGAAGATATTTGAGATCTCACTTAAAACATGTCCTAATTTAAGTGTTACCATATATTCCAATCAAGATGGCTTCAGGTGTGCCATACTTTTGTCATAGGTAAGGTTGTTAGCACTCTAGTTGTTCTTAAGAACACTCTGGGAAGCTGCAGTAGAACACAAAGGAATCAACTGACAGTCTCTGCCCTTGTTGAATTTACATGTTTGCACTGAGAATGTCAGACTTCATTCTCACATGACTGAGAAAGATAATGTGAATTTACAGAAAATATGCTCTCATTTTAGCTTGTGGAGCACCTTCCAAACCTCTGTGGGACAAGCATGAGAAAATTGTTTTCTCTCAAACATGATTCATGAAATCCCAGCAGAAGGTTTTTCACAGGGTAAAATCACCCTAGAACACACCACAATTCCTAAAATTAGTATGGTACCATCAACAAATGAATTCTAATGTAACTAAAGTCTGTTATCACCCTTTATAGTTCTCCTTTTGGTGACCCTCAAAATCTTCTATTCACTACAATGCATTTCATTGGGGTGCTATCATGTATATTGGTCCCAAGATGGCTGCCAACACTTCTTGGATGAAGTGCTGACATCCAATCAGATTTCACGATGACATGTGTGGTTAGGCTCCGCCCAGATATATATAGTTCTTTTTCCTTTAATATTTAAAAAACTACTGAACGGATTTACACCATTGTTGAAAAGGTTGCTTTCTGAGCCAAGCAGTACCTTTATGCCAAATTTGGGGTAAATCGGTTCAGTAGTTTCTGCTGTAGCCTTGCACAAAGTTTCCCTCTGGGAAATTGATTTTTTGACTCTTATTTTTGGAATTTCTCAGCAACTACTGAACGGATTTACACCATTTAAAAAAAAGGTCACTTTCTGAACCAAGCGCTACCTTTTTGCCAAATTTGGTGTAATTCCGTTCAGCAGTTCGGGCTGTAGCCATGTCTAAAATTTCCTATGGGAATTAACATGGAGAAAACACTTTTTGGGACCCCCCTTTTTTCTCAGCCCCTGCTAACCGAATCACCCCGAAACTTTCAGGATACGAGCGGACCAGAGCGCCCCATGAGTTTTGAAAATTTCCCGAAGATTCGTCAACCGGCGCCAAAGTTATTGGAAATAGAATGTTGTGAATTTCCTATGGAAAATAGGTCCTAACTATAACTATCTACTGGCGACCGCCATTAGTTAATATATGTATATATATATATATATATTCACTGAAAAACCATAGGTTTCAGGCACGTTATAGTTAGAAATTAGCATTTAAAAAACCTTAGAAATTCACTGAAAAAACCATAGGTTTCAGGGGCGTTATAGTTAGTTGGACATTTCACTCGTACAAAACCATAGAAATTCCCCATTATAGTTAGTTCAGCTAACTATAACTTGCGCGCCCGCAATGCACTGCTGATGACGTCACATATTACATCACTCATGACATGGTCAGTGACATCACTCATGACATCACTGATGACATCTCAAATGACATCACTGATGACATCACTGATGACATCATCCTTGTGATAGAGTGGCAGACCTCCTCTCACCCTAATATAACCTTTGATACACACACTCAAAAATACAAACTAACATTTTCAAAACAATGGACATACCAATACCAGTTACAACACACCTATTCAGTAATTCCAAGATCTACACACACATCCACTCATTCACCAACAGTCCCTATACAGTCACTCATACATGTACTCACTCATCATATGTACTCATACACCTATACATCCTGTTACACACCGCCACTCATCCATAGAGTTACTCACACACATAGTCACACATGCAAACAAAGTATCAAACATCCATTTACTTGCATATACAGTTATACACACACTACCACACTTACTTCTACAGAAACTTACACATACTTACTCTCTTAAACAATCACTTATAGAAACACCTACTTATTTGTACAGGAACTCTTCCAATCTCTCACTCTCACATATACTCACTTATATACACCAATACTCACATATACTAGTTTAAAACATATGTAGTTACTCATAAAGACACTATTGAGACAGTCATTCACTCATTAACACACCCATACACATACTCATCCACCTATACAGTCCTGCACACATGCTGTCTTCAACACATACAAACAGTGAGTCACTCATTCATGCATCTATGCACTAAGTAATACCCCCACCGAACCATACAGACACTCAGACACTCATACTGATACTCAAAAAACCAACTAATAACCCATATAGACACTCATGTAGCTACTCACCAACCCATGCAGCCACTTATACACAAAGTGAGAGACTGATACAGATATTTTCATATTTAAACATTACTCACTAACCCATGTATTCACTAAGATACACTTAGTCAGTTATACAATCAATTTTACAAACAAAATCATCCATTTAGACACTTATATACCCATTTATTCTTCCATCGACCTTGAGATATACATATATCAAACATATTTAATTTTCAGAAAAACACACATTCACTGGATGATGTCATCAGTGATGTCATCAGTGATGTCATTTGAGATGTCATCAGTGATGTCACTGACCATGTCATGAGTGATGTAATATGTGACGTCATCAGCAGTGCATTGCGGGCGCGCGAGTTATAGTTAGCTGAACTAACTATAACGGGGGAATTTCTATGGTTTTGTACGAGTGAAATGTCCAACTAACTATAACGCCCCTGAAACCTATGGTTTTTTCAGTGAATTTCTAAGGTTTTTTAAATGCTAATTTCTAACTATAACGTGCCTGAAACCTATGGTTTTTTCAGTGAATTTCTAAGGTTTTTTAAATGCTAATTTCTAACTATAACGTGCCTGAAACCTATGGTTTTTTCAGTGAATATATATATATTTATTATACTATGTATACATGTGAAAATGTCTCGGTCCCCTGTTTGCCTCGGTGGCACGGACAAAATGGGTGGAACTGACGTCAGCACGCCGACGAGGTCCTCTTATGGCTCCGATGACGTCATACGGTGTCGCGAGCGGAGCCGTGCATATGAGTCCTGTTGACGTGGGAGAGCTAGGAAAGAATTTCCGTGGAATGCTGGTGCAGGGGATATTCACCTAAGTGTTCAGGCTAGTCCTTTGGGAGCAACTGTTTATGTTGCCACTCCAGAAACCGAAACCAGTGATCCGAGGGCAGAGGCCCTGCAGATGGCACACGAGGTGGGGTGCCCAGTCGTGTGCACCGGCGGGGCAGCGAAGTGACAAGCACCACAACCCACAAAAAAGGTAACGAGGGCACTGAATAACACAGGATCTTCTCTTTGTATCTGGCAGGAACAACGAAGTTAAAATGCCCTAGTACCAAAATGTAGAATTAGTGCTACAACGGTCTTCAAGAGGACCTGCGATGCCGCTTCTGCCTCCCGTACCCTGGAGGCGGCACATGGGTCACGCGGTACGGTCATACTGCGGTGGGACGCACACTCGTTGACCTCTCATGGCACTGCTCCACACTTCAGGGAGGACGCTTTCCATTAGCTATGTTTTCTGATGACATGTCGCGCCGGCCCCGTCCAACAACAGAACTCCTTTAGATCCAAACAGACTCTTCCACTCTCTCACTGGAAGTGAAACCAGGCCACGCGGACACTTTCACAATACAACAGCCGGGAATGCACTTTTCGGTAAAAAACCATATTCCTTCCTCCTAATTAATCAAATAAACGTCTCACTGAAGAACAGGAGCCAGCTTCGATCGGTAAACAGCCGTTACAACGACTTTTTACTTTGCGATACCATTACAACGCATGCATTACCACGCATGCGTTGTACATCACGAAGTCATTACTACGCATTTTTTAGAATGCATGGTCATTTACCACGCATGCCTTTACAACGAATTTTGTTGTAAAGGTATGTATGGTAAATGACCATGCGTTCTAAAAACATGTAGACGATCCATGTCGTTGTAAGGAAACAGAGGCTGTTCCGTTTCCTCACAACGACGTGCACCGCCCCTCAGAGATGACGTGAAGCAGGAACCACGAGGAGAGAGGAACCATGAGGAGTGAGAGGTAAGGGGATTGGGCATGGGGTGGGGGTTTCTTTTCTAGGGTTTAGGGTAGTGCAGTGGTGTTTGGGTGGTGTAGGGGGTCGTGCTGGGGGTAGTGTTTTAGGGTTTAGGGTAGTGCAGTGGTGTTTGGGTAGTGTAGGGGGTCGTGCTGGGGGTAGTGTTTTAGGGTTTAGGGTAGTGCAGTAGTGTAGGGGTCGTGCTGGGGGTAGTGTTTTAGGGTTTAGGGTAGTGCAGTGGTGTATGGGTAGTGTAGGGGGTCATGCTGGGGTAGTGTTTTAGGGTTTAGGGTAGTGCAGTGGTGTTTGAGTAGTGTAGGGGGTCATGCTGGGGGTAGTGTTTTATGGTTTAGGGTAGTGCAGTGGTGTTTGGGTAGTGTAGGGGGTCGTGCTGGGGGTAGATTTAGGGTTTAGGGTAGTGCAGTGGTGTTTGGGTAGTGTAGGGAGTCGTGCTGGGGGTAGTGTTTTAGGGTTTAGGGTAGTGCAGTGGTGTTTGTGTAGTGTAGGGGGTTGTGCTGGGGGTAGTGTTTTAGGGTTTATGTTAGTGTAGTGGTGTTTGGGTAGTGTAGGGGGTAGTGCTGGGGTAGTGTTTTAGGGTTTAGGGCAGTGCAGTGGTGTTTGTGTAGTGAAGGGGGTCAGTGCTGTGGGTAGTGTTTTAGGGTTTAGGGTAGTGCAGTCGTGTTTGTGTAGTGTAGGGGGTCGTGTTTTAGGGTATAGGGTAATGCAGTGGTGTTTGGGTAGTGTAGGGGGTCATGCTGGGGTTAGTGTTTTAGGGTTTAGGGTAGTGCAGTGGTGTTTGGGTAGTGTAGGGGGTCGTGCTGGGGGTAGTGGTTTAGGATAGTGCAGTGGTGTTTGTGTAGTGTGGGAGGTCATGCTGGGGGTATATTTAGGGTTTAGTGTAGTGCAGTGGTGTTTGGGTAGTGTAGGGAGTCGTGCTGGGGGTAGTGTTTTAGGGTTTAGGGTAGTGCAGTGGTGTTTGGGTGGTGTAGGGAGTCGTGCTGGGGCTAGTGTTTTAGAGTTTAGGGTAGTGCAGTGGTGTTTGGGTATTGGAGGGGGTAGTGTTTTAGGGTTTAGGATAGTGCGCCCAACCAGCCACAATATCCGTGGACAAAGGGGATCCTGACTCTTTGGAACGCTCCGTCAATTGAATAATTTGGGTCAAGGGCCCTACCACGTCCAAGACCTATCAATTCCTTTCTTGGGATCCCTCATATACTTGGAGAAAAAGGTACATAGTTCCTCATCACTTTCAGGCATGTGTGCCACCTTCCCCTTCAGTGAGGGCCTGGGGCATTCTACCCTCATCCTATTCCTGACCTCCCTTAGAAGGGGTTGATGGATTTTCCCCACCACATACTCTGCCACTTTGGCGTCCGGTGTCCACTCTGCCGACCTAGGATGGTAAATTTGGGTAGGCTCGAATATGTCCGAGTGGACCCCGTCCCCAACCGGGGACTGAGAGGAGTGGGACTCTGGACGCTAGGGACGCCCCGAGTCCTTATCCTCATCGGAGGAGAAATCGTCCTCCGATACGCCCTCTCCCTCTAAGGAAAACCCACCGTCGGGGTCTACAATAGTGGTGACAGTGTCGCAATTTTCTCCGGGCCCCTCCTCCTCCCGGCAGGGTGCATGTTTTAGCGTCCGTGCACTCTTGAGGAAGGTCTCCGTAAGTTTATCAAATCCTTCCAAGTGCCCCGCGTTATGCTTAACGGCCCTTTTATTCCCCATCTGGGAGCTACTTGGACCCGCCACCACCAGATCTGGGTCACTGAACACCCCAGGGATGCTTTTCGCCAGCTTATCAACCTGATCCCTAAGAGGAGCCAGCGCCCTAGAAATAGCCAGAGAGAGGGCTTGGTCCACTGCTGGAGGGAGAAGTTGGGGGGCCACTCCTCCTCCACTTCCTGGTAGGAGGAGTAAAAATGGTCTTCTGGAGAAGACATGATAGCAGAGGGTGTGAGCACAGAACAAATGCCCTTAAAATCCTTAAGACAGCCCCCTCGCCGGTGCTCCAACAGCTGGGCTTTCCCCGAAGCTGTTATAAGAATAGACTGAGGCGCAATACCAATTACCACCACCAGGTGGCGCTGGTCACTAACGTGGCCGTGTGGGGAAATCACTGCGTAGTGGTGTCAAAATTAGGCGAGGGTTGGTCAGGAATCAAGCGGACACTAAAGGAGTGACCGGATTCCCAAAAGCGCGTAAAGACCAGCGGGAGCGCTCGACGGAGCTACCTCGCTCGAACCAGACGCGCCCAACAGGATCTCACCGCGCGCAGAGCACACAGCGGGAGAAACTGCGAGGGGGAGAACGCGCTCGGGCAAGAGCCTGCTGCGCAGGGAATATGAAACAATACCAAGGCAATAATGCTAATAACGTGCACAAGAAACCGCTATACAAACAGCAACAACGTCAGATTAAGCCAAGAATGTAAGGAATGCACTTAACTGACGAGCAGTGAAGAAAGAGGAAGCGGAAGGGACGTCACGATATTATATACGATGGACTGTGATATGATTGGACTATAGTTGCCTTGGAGACTACCCCCCTTTGGAGACTACCCCCCTAATGGTTCATGGGTTGTGTAGTCTTTTGTTTAATGATTGTTGTGTTACATTTTCTTTGAACTGCTATGCAAATAAAGTGAGGAAAGATATGCATAATCCTCGCCTCCGTCCTGCCATAGAATTCATTAAACTTTATTTGATCTGATTTAGAAACATAGATCATAAAAGTGTACATAAAAACAGTAAATCCTCTTTCCTAATACAATACAGTGAGAATTAATTAAAACCAGTAGGTAAAAACGGGTGTTACAAAGCCCGGTTCAGAGCAACTTCAGGTTAACAGAATCGTAAAGTTCAATGTTTCGCAAGATCAATCTCATGTACTTCGTGCAAAATACGCAATAAGGGGTCCAAGTAAGATGTAACGCTCCAATACCTGACCAGTTTGCACTATATAAAACTGCAGAAAAACTAAAAATAAAAAGTGTTTTGCACACTTCTGTCATTGGGCTATATGTGGGCTACATCGGGCTGATATTTGTGCTACATTTGGGCTCTTTTTTCTCTGGTGGCCATCTTGGGAGACTTATTTGTTATGAAGTTTCCTAATTTCGTCATTTACTGCAGTCTCCTCAGTAGGAAATGCTTTCAGTTTTTTACTTTGATTCCATCAATAAGGCCTTCAGATGTGTCACACATTTGCCATACATTCAGAATGTTAGCACTCTAGTTGTTCATTAGATCACTGTAGTAAAGCTACTGCTCACCAGGGAGTTAACTGGAAGTCTACTGCTGGTATTGAAAGTGATTGTTTCAGTCTGCATGTCAGAATTTTCTAATGAAATAGAAGAGGATTTGAGATCTCACTTAAAACATGCCCTAAATTTTCTTTCTGCAGCACTAACCATAATTTCTATGGCAAAATGAACCCCCTCATTTTGTTCCTTTTTAAATTAAATGTTTTAAGTGTTACCAGTTTATTCCAATCAAGATTGCTTCAGGTGTGCCATACTTTTGTCATAAGTAAGACTGTTAGCGCTCTAGTTGTTCTTTAGAACACTCTGGGTAGCTGCAGTAGAACACAAAGGCAGCAACTGACAGGCTGCTCCTGTTGAAATATAACAGGAAGATATTTGAGATCACACTTGAAACATGTCCTAATTTTTCTTTCTACAGCACTAACCATAATTTCTATGACAAAATGAACCCCATCATTTTGTTCCTTTTTAAATTAAATGTTTTAAGTGTTACCAGTTTATTCCATTTAAGATGGCTTCAGGTGTGCCATACTTTTGTCATAAGTAAGGCTGATAGCACTCTAGTTGTTCTCTAGAACTCTCTGGGAAGCTGCAGTAGAACACAAAGGCATCAACTGGCAGGCTGCTCCTGTTGAAATATAACAGGAAGATATTTGAGATCTCACTTAAAACATGTCCTAATTTTTCTTTCTACAGCACTAACCATAATTTCTATGACAAAATGAACCCCATCATTGTGTTCCTTTTTAAATTTAATGTTTTAAGTGTTACCAGTTTATTCCAATCAAGATGGCTTCAGGTGTGCCATACTTTTGTCATAAGTAAGGCTGTTAGCACTCTAGTTGTTCTTTAGAACACTCTGGGAAGCTGCAGTAGAACACAAAGGAATCAACTGACAGTCTCTGCCCTTGTTGGATGTACATGTTTTACTGAGAATGTCAGACTTCATTCTCACATGACTGAGAAAGATAATGTGAATTTACAGAAAATATGATCTCATTTTAGCTTCTGGAGCACCTTCCAAAACTGTATGGGACAAGCATGTGAAAATAGTTTTCTCTCAAACATGATTCATGATATCCCAGCAGAAGGTTTTTCACAGGGTAAAATCACCTTAGAACACACCATAATTCCTGAAATTAGTATGGTACCATCAACAAATGAATTCTAATGTAACTAAAGTCTGTTATCACCCTTTATAGTTCTCCTTTTGGTAACCCTCAAAATCTTTGATTCATTACAATGCATTTCAATGGGGTACTATCATTTATATTGGTCCCAAGATGGCTGCCAGCAATTCCAGGATGAAGTGCTGACAGCCAATCAGATCTCACGATGACATGTGTGGTTAGGCTCCGCCCAGATATATATGTGTTTTCTTTTTCAAATTTCTCAGGAACTACTGAACGGATTTACACAATTTAACCAAAAGGCACGACTCTGAACCAAGGGCTACCTTTTTGCCAAATTTGGTGTAATTCCGTTCAGCAGTTCGGGCTGTAGCTGCGACTAAAGGTTCCTATGGAAAATTGCATGGGGAAAACACATTTTGGGACCCCCTTTTTTCTCGGCCCCCGCTTGCTGAATCACCCCGAAACTTTCAAGATAGGAGCGGACCGGAGCGGGCCATAAGTTTTGAGAATTTCGCGAAGATTCGTCAACCGGCGCCAAAGGTATTGGAAATAGAATGTTGCGAATTTCCTATGGAAAATAGGTCCTAACTATAACTATCTACTGGCGACCGCCAGTAGATAATATATATATGTATAATATATATTTACACTTTGCTTCCATCCATCATGGCAATGATCGATGAGAACGAGTTGGATTATCTTCAGACAAAACACCCGGTAACACCAACTATCTATGTACTACCAAAAGTGCATAAGAGCTTAGACGATCCGCCGGGTCGTCCAATTGTCAGTTCCTGTGGCTCTTTACTAGAAAACACTTCAAGATTTTTGGACATCTTTTTATTCCCATTTGTACAAGATCTACCATCCTACATTAGAGACTCTATGGATTTCTTGAACAGAATCGCCAACATACCCTGGAAAGAAGAATACACAATGATAACCATTGATGTTGTATCATTGTATACTTCAATCCGGCATGAAGATGGGATCAGAGCCTGTGAATCTTATCTTCGATCTAGATCCTTGAATGTACTCCAACAGACCAATATGCTAGTGGAAATTGTTACACTTCTGCCTCACAAATAACATCTTCATTTTTGACAAAAAGTTTTATAAACAAAGCAAAGGCACAGCAATGGGGACTTCCTTTGCGTCCACATATGCAAACCTCACCATGGGCATGTGGGAGGCAGAACAAATTTGGTCAGACAAGAACAAACGGGCAATGGAGAACATTGTACTTTGGGTACGTTATATAGACGAACTATTTTTAATATGGGAGGGAGATATAGAGGAATTGAACATCTTCCTCAAGTCTCTCAACAACAACAGCTTCCAACTCCAATTTACATACAACATCAATAAGACAGAGATCGACTATCTAGATATACATGTCTACATAAAAGATCAGAAAATATGCACCACACTTTTTCGAAAAGCAACTGCATGTAATAGCATCTTATCAGCTAACAGCGCACATCCCAGATGCTTAAAATGGAGTGTTCCGTATGGGGAATTCTTAAGAGCATGAAGAAACTGCTCGGAAGAAGCAGAATTCCTCTTACAATTGGATGAGATGTACCAAAGATTTTTCATCAGAGGATACCCCACAATAGTGCTAGACAATGCAAAACTCAGAACCTTGCAGAAGAAAAGAGAAGCCTTATTACACCCCAAAAAGAACAACCATGGAACAAAATGATGACCCTGAGGTGAATAAAGTAAGATACATCACACAATTCAACTCCTCCAGTAAAATATTAAGGGATGCGCTCCAAGATCACTGGAAAATCTTGAGAAAGGATGCTGATCTAAAGGAAGTGACATCGGGTCAACTCAACATAACATACAAGAATGCGCCCTCTTTGGGAGACATCCTTACACACAGCCACTATCAAAGAACAGATCAGTGTGGCAGTAAAATGCAATGGCTGAAAGCGAAAGGATTCTTCAAATGTCCAAAATGCAAAGCATGCAGGTATGGCATGAACCAACAGACAACAAACACCATGTTGGGTGAGCAAAAAGCCATCAGAGAAAGGATCACCTGCGAAACCACACATGTGGTTTGTGCCCTAAAATGTGAATGTGGAAAGGAATATATAGGGAGCATGGTAAACAAATTAAAACTACGCATTCTACAACACCTCATGGTGATTAAAAATAAAGACTTTGCATACGCAATCGCCAAGCATATTTGGAATGTACATGAGGGCAACTCAGATAATCTGAAATATTATGGAGTAGAACACATCCCTGTTAACATCAGAGGGGGAGACCGGGATCTGTTATTGAGACAGGCAGAATCCAGATGGATCAATATGAAAGGAACAGAAATACCATGGGGCTTAAATGCAGATGCAGAACTGCATAACTTTTTGTGATGAACACCTTGGAAGAGTTTTGCTTTAAGAACGATGATTTTCAGATAGAACTTCATTCTGTAAAGTGTATATACTTAATCTGAAACCAGGTTTATACTATCATTTAGTTATCAATCACATTTGTTGGAGAGCATTAGGTTTTACATCAAGGTAGCCCCTATCAGAATGCTCACATGTCATATTAGGAACATAGATCAGATTTTTGTGGTGGCCGGTGATTCTCTTATTACTGTTCCAATGGGAGTAGATTCACACAAACTGCTTTTTATTGACTTAATTAATATATGCCAATATGTAACTCCTGCAAGAGGAAGTAGAAAAATGGAATATAGTGGCAGAAGCTGGGTACTTCACCAAGATTTGCGATTTTCTTACTTTAAAGTTTGATTTTATTGCCTCCACTGTTTCAACATTAGCACACTTCTCTACTTTCTCACTTACTTAACACAGTGGGAGAGAATAATACATTGAATCTTAAGGAGGTATTGTTTAACTGGTGAGATGGAAGAGTGCATGTAGCTGCAAGGTTAAATGAGGATAGGTACTACACCGTGATTTGGCAACTCAGCACCCTTCCCTCTCTCTGGTACTTCACCTAACTTAGACAACTCGGCACCTCAAAATCTGTTCTTAACTTTCTCCTTCTTAACAGGGAATCATACACTAGTGCACTTCTCTGTTTAATTAATAATTAAGTAAATATTGATTAGTTACATTTAACTTGGACATGTCATGAGTATGATAAAATAGTTGGGCTTCTCTTTATGTCATTTGAGCATCAAATGAACTATTTTTCCGCAATTTTGAATTTTCTATGACTCGCACTATGAAAGAGCACTTTTATTTTAAATACTTCATGAGTCTATAGATGATGTCACTAAGCTAAAAAAACATCTCTTCCATGTATTAATGACAATATGAATCACTGTTCCTTTAACGATATGCTTTTAACTTGGGATTTTGTTTTTTGTAAATGAGGGCGGGTCAAACCAACCTCTTTTAAACACCCTACACTTGTTATCACATGACCCGGACGAAGGCCTCTGGCCGAAACGCGTAGGTCGTTTGTTTGTTTCCTGTTGCACTTGGCACTTTGCATGATTTATATAAATATCAAATGGAGAAAATAACAGAAAATAAAAATAAAACTGGGGAACAACTTTAACCTGCCTCGACTCTGCTGATAAGAGTGCTGCCTTTCTGTGACCCTCTGGGACTTTGGTTTGTACAACTGAGGGTACAACACGGAAAATCCCTTTCCATATATATATATATATATATATATATATATATATATACATATATATATTTGCATTTTGCTTCCATCCATCATGGCAATGATCATGGGGGCAATGATCATGGGGCAGTAGGGTGCCCCACTTCTGTCATTGGCTCTCACAATGCAAAGCTGAGTAACAGCATTTTTCAGCATGTTTCCTTTTTGTTTTCTTCTTTTTATGTTTGTGGCACATGCTTGAAAAAATACAAATTATTTGACCATTGCACCAGCTTGCCAATTTCAGATTTATCGGCTTTGTTAATGCTTGCTCAAATTTCTATTAAATGGATTATGACTTAAACAAGATCAAGATCTGTGTATAAATGGACTGAGTGTGCATGCTGTAGAATGTTCATTCTGGATGCTGTGAGAATTCAAAAAGACATGGAATGTTGGTGCTTGTGCAGAGTGGAGCCAGGGAGTTGATTACAATTGAAGGGACATTAGAGCTCTAGAGGGACCTCCTACTGTGACTGTAACCAAAGGGCCAAACATGGAATAAATAGTCTACCTTCTACTTGGACTGATCCAGACTCCTATGTGAAGACACTGCCCTCCAAGCATAACAATTTGGTGACAAGTTTTTAAAGTAATCTAGGTGGACATGCAGCAGGACTCTGGTAGCAGTTAGAAGCTGGTCCTCACAGATGATGAGACTTTGTCTAAAGATGTAGAAATCCCTGCGAGCAGACAGGTAGGGCCTGATTCACAGAACTAACTTACGTCAAAAACGTAAAGTTAGTACTTTTTGGTATTCACAGAATACACTTACTCATTTTGGTATTCACAGAATGAACTCACTCATTTCGGTATTCACAGAAGTTAGTAGTCCTAACTTTAGGACTCCTAAATGCCTTCTGTGAATACCGAAAGTCTTAAAGTTAGGATTTTTCTCAGTTTAGGAGTAGTAAAGAACTTTACCAAAAAGTACTAACTTTACGTTTTTGACGTAAGTTAGTTCTGTGAATCAGGCCCGTATAGTCTGTGGCCACCAAACCTAAAATCCATCAGTAACTGGTGTTAGGAAGGCAGTAAGGCAGAAGGGGGCCAGTGAGGAGGGTGAGTAAGGACCAGGAAGAGAAGACAAAAAGCCAGCTGAGTGGTGTTAAAACTGTGGTGATGGCTTTCATTGAATAGTCCAAAGCAGGCTTCTCCTACAAGTAGCTTGTGAGCTACTGGTAGCTCCCCACCTACCTGTAAGTAGCTCTCCTGTGTGCAGCCCAGCCTACTAAATTAGACACTTTTGGTTAGTTGAATTAGTCTATGTTGACCAAAATGTAAAGTCTGTATTCAAGACAAAAATGTGTGTATTTTGAAACCTCATAATTTCTAAAATATATTTAAAGCTGATATTTGAGTGATAAATCAGGCGGCACTGGGGTGACATATTACTAATATTAAAACCTTGGTGCCAGTTGCATTGCAGCTACGGCTGTTATGTCTTGCCCATGTAGAGGCTTTTCAAATTGATAAAGCTTATTAACATTATTGCCGGCAACCCTGCCTGATGCACTGATGTGATCACTGCTAGTCAAATTGCATATGGAGACCACTAATGTAGTCTTTTCTGATATGGTCACTATTATAAGACTCATAATATAAGTAGTTCGGGATGACTTTCATTGAACATAAGTAGATCTTATTTCTGAAAAGGTTGGAGACCCCTGGTCCAAAGCATAAGGTCTGTAATATGAGACAGTAAGAAGAAGAAGCTAGTGCATGACATGGTGAGCAGTTAAAAGCAGTAGTGATTGCTTGCAACATGTATTTAAGGGCGCTGAGTGTAGGGAGATTTCAATTCTCAGAGGTTAACTGTATAGAGAATTGTGATTCTATTAAAGGCAAGGAGGCTAGCATTATGCATAACCTTATATTTACCAATTATGTGCTGCAACTTAAAAGCTCCAAGTAGTACACAACATGAAGTCATAAAACATTAGAATCTTCACACAGTATATAAGTACCATGCACTCCATTCTCATTATCTTTTGTTGTGCTTCCCCAACCAATACGTCTTGTCCCGTATTATTCTTCAGTCTTCCTCTTCATCTTTACCTCATTGAGACTCTGAAATGTCAAAATACACACTTATAAATATATTTACAAATACATATATCCAACATTCCTTCAAATCTTACTCGAATAATTCTTAATTTCAATTTATTTATCAAGCAATTTATCTCAACACTAAATATTTAAATCCCGCTCACCTGCACGGCTGGAAGGGAGGGATAATGCTAGCCTCCTTGTCTTTAATAAAATCACAATTCTCTATACAGTTAACCTCTAAGAGTCAACATTTTTTGTCAAGACAGGAGGCTAGCATTATGCATGTTTAAAGTCCTTCAACACTAGGTTTGCAACATGCTCTACCTGTCTAAAGTAAAATTCCCTAAAATCATTGTCATTTGACCAATCCGCTGCTTTCAAGATATCGCCTAAACGTCCTCCTGCATGAAACTCTTTCAATGCCATTGCTCCTTGAATTGCATGCACTTTGAATATATTCAGATCCACTCCTACCTCATTCATAGAACTCTTCATCCATCTTGCAATTGCTGCCTTAGATACTGCACCATAGGGTTTCACATAAGAGATCAATAACTGATCCACACATGTATACCTATGTTCACTCACTCTTCCCTCATACTCCTTAATGAATCACATTACACACAACTTTGGATATTCACCAAATCTTGCATAAGAGACTGATTCCATCTTAGTCAAAGGGGCTCATTACGATGGCGGAACGATCGCCACCGCCGGGCCGGCGGTGGCGATCGTTCCACCATCACATTGAGATTTACCCACTGTCATATTAGGATGGCCGTGGGTATCGCGGCGGACGCAAAGTCCGTCTGCCGCTTTTCCGCCGGTGGCAATCGCACCGATTACCTGGCGGGAGGAGCAGGGCCACTAATATGGTGGCGGTGCCTAGCAGGCACCGTCCGCCATATTAGGATGTGTGTGGCCAGGCACCTTTCCATGGCGGGAAAGGCTGGCGGGGATTGGGTTTGGGGGCCCGTTGCGGGCCTCCCTTGTGTGGGGGGGTGTTGCTGCACTGGGGGTATCCATGGTACTCCCCTGCATTTCCATGCACCAAGTGGCAGGCACCGTGTGGTGCCTGCCACGCGGTGCAGGAAATGCACTGCAAGCACTTTCAACATTGCGGACGGTGCTGCAGCCAGCAGCACCGCCCGCAATGTTGAAGCCCAGGATGCGCCCGCCAGTATGCCGGGTGCATCCTAATTGCAGTGGTGGGACCGCCGCATGTCTGGCGGGCGGTCCCAATCACCGCTACGGTGGCGGGCGGACCAAGTCCACCCGCCATCGTAATCAGCCCCTTAGTTCTTTTCCTTATCTCAAACAACACGCCATGCAGCTGATAAAATGTACATGTCACCTCCAGTAGTCTCACATCCATAACTCTTTTAAAATAAATCATTCACAGTAAAGTTGCTAACTTCCACAATAAAAGTTTGGTTGACAAATGCTTGTTACCTGGCCATCTCTCAAATAAAGAAAAAAACAGACCAACATCCCAAAGAGTGTTATGCCTTGCGCCAGGTGGTTTCTTAATTCATATTCCCTTCATCACTCTACAGATTAATGGACTTCTTTCCACGGGTAACCCGTCTACAAGAGAAGGATCAGCTGCTATCGCAAACCTATAACAATTCACTGTCCTATAACTCAAACCTTTTCCATACAATTCAGCCAAAAAGTTTGCAATCATAATCTCATTCACCTTAATGGGATCCAAATCCTTTTCCATGCATCAGCGTATCCAAATTTTCCAGGCACTCTTATATCTTCTCCTTGTTCCTGGTGCCCATGACTCATACAACAACTCCGAAGCCTCTCTTGATAACAGGGCAAATCTTTCTGATCTCCTGAAATATTTCATACTAGAAGGCTGAGCACCTCTGACTCTACCAGAGGATGCTCCTCTCCATCTATGCCCTGTAAAAGTCCTGTGCAAGACTCTATCAATAGTGGATCATCTACTGCTAATTCCATCACTGACGGATACCAAGGTTGCATCACCCAATAGGGTGTCACTAGCACCAATTTGTATTTCCTTATCTTCACCTGCATCAAAACTCTCTGTACCATTAAAAATGGAGAGAATGCATAGCCCCTTATGTCCTGCCAAATGAGACTGTATGTATCCACTGCCACAGCACCTGGGTCTGGCCTCCAACTCACATACCTTACCAGTTGATTTGTCAAACTAGATGCAAACAAATCTACCTCTAATAGACCCATTTTTTTCTGAATTTCCTGAAATGCTCTCGGCATCAGCTTCCAATCACTGTAATCCGTCAAATGTTGAAAATTCCAGTCTGCTACTAAATTCTCCTTTCCAGGGAAATACTGCGCTCTCATGTTTATCTTGTGCCATGCTAAATTCCCCAAACTCCTTTGCTAATTCTGAAAATCTCTTCAACCTGCTTCCTCCTAACTTGTTTTTGTAAGTCACTGCATAAATATTCTCCATTTTAAACAGAACAGTGCAGCCCTGAATTGTTCCCTGAAACTGTGAATCGCCATCTCTTCTTTCCTCATCTCTAAACAATTGATAGGATCTGGCCTTTTGGATAGACTCCATCTTCCTCCTGTCACCTGTGCATCTAATCTGCCCCCCCAATTTAGATTGCTTGCATCTGTCTCTAAAACATAATCTGGAGTAGCACCAAAGATTGCTCAGCCATTCCAAGCCTGCAAATTATCTAACCACCTATTCAATTTCTTCTGTGCCTCTAATGTCAACTTCACTTTGTCTGCATACCACAATCCTCTGTTCAAGCCTGATTTCTTGAGACGTTGCAAGACCCTGTAATTCAGAGGCCCTGGAAATATCGCTTGAATTGATGATGATAGTAGTCCAATCACCGCCACTAACTCTCTCAAACTCACTCCTCCTTATTCAATAACCCTCTCACTTCTTGTTTTATCAGAATAATTTTCCTCTCTGGTAACTGCAACTGAGCCTTCACCTTGCCTACTACAAAACCCTAAAAACTCCATCCATTGTAATGGCTCTCGAATCGACTTTTCCTGATTTATCACAAAACCCAACTTTTTCAACCTGGCCAGTGCCATAAAACGGTGTTCCTTTAATATCTCTACATCCTGATTCTTAAGCAAAATATCATCCAAGTAAATTATCTGTCTGACTCCTCGCTCCCTGAGGTAGCCCACTACTGGTCTTAACACCTTCAAAAACCACCATGGTGCTGACAAAAGGCCAAATGGAAGACAAGTGAACTGGTATAACTACCGATTCCATCAGAACCGCAGATACCGCTGACTTGCGCAATAGGTACTGAAAAGTAAGTGTCTTTCAAATCTATCTTCACCATCCAATCTTTGTCTACCAAAATATCTCTCAAGAGATGGAGGTCTTTGTGCGCTTAGCAAGAGAATGCATGCCTTCCTACCATTCAATACTGATTGGCTATTGTTGTGTTTGTCAAATCATGCAACGTATTTAGGGTTCATGTGTCCCTGAGTCCAAGAAAATGAAGAAGTGAACCCCAGCAGTAACTTGTTAATATTTCATGCCCATTGTGGTGCAATGTTCCAGGCATCTGTCTTAGATCTTGTCTTTCAATGTATTACTATTTTACTGTAAAACAGCGGAAATTAGACACATCACGTCAGTGACATGGATTTCTCAGTACTGTTAAAGTAACTCCAACAATCTGTTCACATGCTGGGTTCCACACTTATAGGACTGTGTCACATGACATGACATGAAAAGCTGTTGTTTGCTGAAAGTGGTTTCGATTCCCTGCACTGCCATAGACTTATAGCAAAACCGACCTGAGGCAAACAGCAGAAGTAACATTTCTGGAAATAAAAAGCAAGGAAGATGCAAGGCATACATACACTTGATAAACATGAGGAGAGAGGGAGGGAAGTTGCTGGGGAGAAAGGATGGGCAGAGGCGGCTATGGTAAATACAAAAAAGCAAACACAAGGAGATGATGGACGGAGCTCTGAAACGTTTCAGATACTCACCCCCAGTCACAGATCGGGGTTGAATCCATCATTGTTCTTAAGCTCACTTCCCCAACCCCGATCAGACCCAGCCATCTGCAAATCACTCTTGACCCTGTTCCTCATGGGAACAGTCCAGCCCGAACTGCCTAGCCAGGTCTTTCCTGAACCGGAAACAAGCATCCTAGGACCGGTTTTGGGTAACACCCCTCATCAGCCAGGCTAGCTTGACTCCAGTGGCAAAGTGAGCAAGAGACCCACGTCTGGGCATACCCTGCCAACTTGGGCGAACAAAGCCAAGACAAGGAGATGATGGAAGGAGCGCTGAAACTTTTCAGACACTCACCCCCAGTCTTACATTTGGGTTGAACCCATCATTGTTCCTTAGCTCACTTTGCCACCCTCGTACAGACCCAGCCATATGCAAATCAGTTTTAACCATGTTTCTCATGGGAACAGTCCAGCCGTACTGCCAAGCCAGATTAAAAAATAGACAAAGGCCACGGTCCAGGCACTACCATTTAAGAGACATGACGGACAGCATTTTTAGGCTGTGTCTTTTGATACTATGCGCATACTGCAGGTGTAGTCTCCAGCTTGTGGTGCACAGGAATGGTGACATTCTATGTGTGGATTCTCTTGGCATGTACTACTCCGCTCACTCGTGGAACTCCGTGGAATCGCGCTGAATTTTTCAGTAACGCCGCAGAATTCCACAGAGTGAAAGTCCGCGAGCTCTGTCCAGGACTACTACTAATGGCCTTTCCACTTCCGTCGATGAAAGGCAACATGACGGTGGTCATGGAGTGTAATGAAGGAATGGTCCATTTGTGAACATTGTCCCAACAGAAATAGAGGTAGGACTACAAAGCAGAGTTTTTCACCGAGGTCATGGACATGGATGCGGGGCTTCCAGCAAACACAAATGGGGACTATGGAGCAGATTATTTTCAGCTTAGAGGTGGCAATGAAAATTATATTGAGAAATATTCATGCATTTGTTAAATTCAATCTGAGCTCAGGGTATAACAGAAAAGTGCACTTGTGTTATACACTATTATGTGATGCATTTCATATGCTGGTAATGTTATTCTTGTGTCTCTCAGTTCAGTTCAGTTTGATGAATGCAACTTCAGTATTAGAAACATTGATTTGAAATGTCTTTCTTCAGGTTGAAGAATTTGTGTAATGAATTTAACAGGCTTGTACAGGGATATTTATGCTAAGGCTGGAGGCATTGATTTTAATGTTATGTATTGGGTTGACATAGTTGTTTCTCTTTACAGTTTTTTGAAAGTATACAGTATTTCACAAATTGGGGAAGAGTAGTACCCTGTTTGAGGGGAAGCATGGGAGAGTATTGAACCCCATAGAGTGCAAAGTTGGGGAAGAGTTGTATCCAGTTGCATGAGGAAGCATGGGGGAGTGTTGTCCCCTGTGGTGTGACAAAGAGGAGAAGGTTGGTACCCTGTTGCCTGAGGAAATTTGGGGAAGTGTATTACTCTGTGTGTTGTGGCCTGAAGTCACAAGTTCTGCTTGAATGTGCTCTGGGTCCAGTCATCCCTTGGCATGAATGGAACGTTTCAAGAGGTTAGTGGAACTTGAGGCAGAATACAACAGTGTGAGGTATAGTGTGTCTTTGTTTTCTTTTGTGTTTTTGTTTCACCTATATGTGCTCTGAGACCAATCATCATTCTACACAAATGAGAGAATTTGATAGGTGCATTGTATTGGAGGAAGAGTACATTGGTGATTGTCTTGTTTGTGCAGGTGATTGAGTGTACCGGAAACTAAACTGTGTTTGAATGTTGTGTTTTCAGACGTTTCAGTTTGTGCATACGGGAGGTTGTCATGTTTGTGTGTGGGTGACATTTTGTCTGATGTTTGTGCAGATTTTAGAGGTGGTGCTGTGACCATATTTAGGTGTGTTCATCCATCTGGCACCTGATCATGTTGGTTTGGCCAGCTACTGTGACTGGGCGTTGGGCATGTTGGAGAGCTGGACTGCACTAATGTGTGCGTGAGAGCGCTTGATGGAGTTTATTGTCTTTGTGGACATGTGGGCATTGCTTGGGGAAGATAGAGGAGTGTTGTGGATTGTTGCATTAGTCTAATGCTGGGTCTGTGTATATGGAATGAGGATGACGTAGTGATGTCGCATATTTAGATTTTCCTGTGTCTATGGAAACGGAATGATGCAGTGATGGAAAGTATGTGTAGACATGGGCTGAGTGGGCATATTGAAGAATGTTGAGTGTGGATGCAGTGAGAATGTGATGATGCATGGAATGTTGGTGTCTCTGTGCAGAGTGGAACCTGGGGGTTGATTAATGTTGAACAGGCCTGGGGCATTCTACCCTCATCCTATTCCTGACCTCGCTTTGAAGGGGTTGATGGATTTTCCCCACCACATACTCTGCCACTTTGGCGTCAGGTGTCCACTCTGCCGACCTAGGATGGTAAATTTGGGTAGGCTCGAACATGTCCGAGTGGACCCCGTCCCCAACCGGGGACTGAGAGGAGTTGGACTCTGGACGCCGGGGACGCCCCGAGTCCTTATCCTCATCGGAGGAGAAATCGTCCTCCGATACACCCTCTCCCTCTAAGGAAAACCCGCCGTCGGGGTCTACAATAGTGGTGACAGTGTCGCAATTTTCTCCGGGCCCCTCCTCCTCCCGGCAGGGTGCATGTTTTAGCGTTCGTGCACTCTTGAGGAAGGTCTCCGTAAGTTTATCAAATCCTTCCAAGTGCCCCGCGTTATGCTTAACTGCCCTTTTATTCCCCATCTGGGAGCTACTTGGACCCGCCACCACCAGATCTGGGTCACTGAACACCCCAGGGATGCTTTTCGCCAGCTTATCAACCTGATCCCTAAGAGGAGCCAGCGCCCTAGAAATAGCCAGAGAGAGGGCTTGGTCCACTGCTGGAGGGAGAAGTTGGGGGGCCGTTCCTCCTCCACTTCCTGGTAGGAGGAGTAAAAATGGTCTTCTGGAGAAGACATGATAGCAGAGGGTGTGAGCACAGAACAAATGCCCTTAAAATCCTTAAGACAGCCCCCTCACCGGTGCTCCAACAGCTGGGCTTTCCCCGAAGCTGTTATAAGAATAGACTGAGGCGCAATACCAATTACCACCACCAGGTGGTGCTGGTCACTAACGTGGCCGTGTGGGGAAATCACTGCGTAGTGGTGTCAAAATTAGGCGAGGGTTGGTCGGGAATCAAGCGGACACTAAAGGAGTGACCGGATTCCCAAACGCGCGTAAAGACCAGCGGGAGCGCTCGACGGAGCTGCCTCGCTCGAACCAGACGCGCCCGACAGGATCTCACCGCGCGCAGAGCACACAGCGGGAGAAACTGCGAGGGGGAGAACGCGCTCGGGCAAGAGCCTGCTGCGCAGGGAATATGAAACAATACCAAGGCAATAATGCTAATAACGTGCACAAGAAACCGCTATACAAACAGCAACAACGTCAGATTAAGCCAAGAATGTAAGGAATGCACTTAACTGACGAGCAGTGAAGAAAGAGGAAGCGGAAGGGACGTCACGATATTATATACTATGGACTGTGATATGATTGGACTATAGTTGCCTTGGAGACTACCCCCTTTGGAGACTACCCCCTAATGGTTCATGGGTTGTGTAGTCTTTTGTTTAATGATTGTTGTGTTACATTTTCTTTGAACTGCTATGCAAATAAAGTGAGGAAAGATATGCATAATCCTCGCCTCCGTCCTGCCATAGAATTCATTAAACTTTATTTGATCTGATTTAGAAACATAGATCATAAAAGTGTACATAAAAACAGTAAAACCTCTTTCCTAATACAATACAGTGAGAATTAATTAAAACCAGTAGGTAAAAACGGGTGTTACAAAGCCCGGTTCAGAGCAACTTCAGGTTAACAGAATCGTAAAGTTCAATGTTTCGCAAGATCAATCTCATGTACTTCATGCAAAATACGCAATAAGGGGTCCAAGTAAGATGTAACGCTCCAATACCTGACCAGTTTGCACTATATAAAACTGCAGAAAAACTAAAAATAAAAAGTGTTTTGCACACTTCTGTCATTGGGCTATATGTGGGCTACATCGGGGTGATATTTGTGCTACATTTGGGCTCTTTTTTCTCTGGTGGCCATCTTGGGAGACTTATTTGTTATGAAGTTTCCTAATTTCGTCATTTACTGCAGTCTCCTCAGTAGGAAATGCTTTCAGTTTTTTACTTTGATTCCATCAAGAAGGCCTTCAGATGTGTCACACATTTGCCATACATTCAGAATGTTAGCACTCTAGTTGTTCATTAGATCACTGTAGTAAAGCTACTGCTCACCAGGGAGTTAACTGGAAGTCTACTGCTGGTATTGAAAGTGAATGGTTCAGTCTGCATGTCAGAATTTTCTAATGAAATAGAAGAGGATTTGAGATCTCACTTAAAACATGCCCTAATTTTTATTTCTGCAGCACTAACCATAATTTCTATGGCAAAATGAACCCCCTCATTTTGTTCCTTTTTAAATTAAATGTTTTAAGTGTTACCAGTTTATTCCAATCAAGATTGCTTCAGGTGTGCCATAATTTTGTCATAAGTAAGACTGTTAGCGCTCTAGTTGTTCTTTAGAACACTCTGGGAAGCTGCAGTAGAACACAAAGGCATCAACTGACAGGCTGCTCCTGTTGAAATATAACAGGAAGATATTTGAGATCTCACTTAAAACATGTCCTAATTTTTCTTTCTACAGCACTAACCATAATTTATATGGCAAAACGAACCCCCTCATTTTGTTCCTTTTTAAATTAAATGTTTTAAGTGTTACCAGTTTATTCCAATCAAGATTGCTTCAGGTGTGCCATACTTTTGTCATAAGTAAGACTGTTAGCACTCTAGTTGTTCTTTAGAACACTCTGGGAAGCTGCAGTAGAACACAAAGGCATCAACTGACAGGCTGCTCCTGTTGAAATATAACAGGAAGATATTTGAGATCTCACTTAAAATATGTCCTAATTTTTCTTTCTACAGCACTAACCATAATTTCTATGACAAAATGAACCCCCTCATTTTGTTCCTTTTTAAATTAAATGTTTTAAGAGTTATCAGTTTATTTCAATCAAGATGGCTTCAGGTGTGCCATACTTTTGTCATAAGTAAGACTGTTAGCACTCTAGTTGTTCTTTAGAACACTCTGGGAAGCTGCAGTAGAACACAAAGGCATCAACTGACAGGCTTGCTCCTGTTGAAATATAACAGGAAGATATTTGAGATCTCACTTAAATCATGTCCTAATTTTTCTTTCTACAGCACTAACCATAATTTCTATGACAAAATGAACCCCATCATTTTGTTCCTTTTTAAATTAAATGTTTTAAGTGTTACCAGTTTATTCCAATCAAGATGGCTTCAGGTGTGCCATACTTTTGTCATAAGTAAGGCTGTTAGCACTCTAGTTGTTCTTTAGAACACTCTGGGAAGCTGCAGTAGAACACAAAGGCATCAACTGGCAGGCTGCTCCTGTTGAAATATAACAGGAAGATATTTGAGATCTCACTTAAAACATGTCCTAATTTTTCTTTCTACAGCACTAACCATAATTTCTATGGCAAAATGAACCCCCTCATTGTGTTCCTTTTTAAATTAAATGTTTTAAGTGTTACCAGTTTATTCCAATCAAGATGGCTTCAGGTGTGCCATACTTTTGTCATAAGTAAGACTGTTAGCACTCTAGTTGTTCTTTAGAACACTCTGGGAAGCTGCAGTAGAACACAAAGGCATCAACTGACAGGCTTGCTCCTGTTGAAATATAACAGGAAGATATTTGAGATCTCACTTAAATCATGTCCTAATTTTTCTTTCTACAGCACTAACCATAATTTCTATGACAAAATGAACCCCATCATTTTGTTCCTTTTTAAATTAAATGTTTTAAGTGTTACCAGTTTATTCCAATCAAGATGGCTTCAGGTGTGCCATACTTTTGTCATAACTAAGGCTGTTAGCACTCTAGTTGTTCTTTAGAACACTCTGGGAAGCTGCAGTAGAACACAAAGGAATCAACTGACAGTCTCTGCCCTTGTTGGATGTACATGTTTTACTGAGAATGTCAGACTTCATTCTCACATGACTGAGAAAGATAATGTGAATTTACAGAAAATATGATCTCATTTTAGCTTCTGGAGCACCTTCCAAAACTGTATGGGACAAGCATGTGAAAATAGTTTTCTCTCAAACATGATTCATGATATCCCAGCAGAAGGTTTTTCACAGGGTAAAATCATCTTAGAACACACCACAATTCCTGAAATTAGTATGGTACCATCAACAAATGAATTCTAATGTAACTAAAGTCTGTTATCACCCTTTATAGTTCTCCTTTTGGTAACCCTCAAAATCTTTGATTCATTACAATGCATTTCAATGGGGTACTATCATTTATATTGGTCCCAAGATGGCTGCCAGCAATTCCAGGATGAAGTGCTGACAGCCAATCAGATCTCACGATGACATGTGTGGTTAGGCTCCGCCCAGATATATATGTGTTTTCTTTTTCAAATTTCTCAGGAACTACTGAACGGATTTACACAATTTAACCAAAAGGCACGACTCTGAACCAAGGGCTACCTTTTTGCCAAATTTGGTGTAATTCCGTTCAGCAGTTCGGGCTGTAGCTGCGACTAAAGGTTCCTATGGAAAATTGCATGGGGAAAACACATTTTGGGACCCCCTTTTTTCTCGGCCCCCGCTTGCTGAATCACCCCGAAACTTTCAAGATAGGAGCGGACCGGAGCGGGCCATAAGTTTTGAGAATTTCGCGAAGATTCGTCAACCGGCGCCAAAGGTATTGGAAATAGAATGTTGCGAATTTCCTATGGAAAATAGGTCCTAACTATAACTATCTACTGGCGACCGCCAGTAGATAATATATATATGTATAATATATATATATATTTACACTTTGCTTCCATCCATCATGGCAATGATCGATGAGAACGAGTTGGATTATCTTCAGACAAAACACCCGGTAACACCAACTATCTATGTACTACCAAAAGTGCATAAGAGCTTAGACGATCCGCCGGGTCGTCCAATTGTCAGTTCCTGTGGCTCTTTACTAGAAAACACTTCAAGATTTTTGGACATCTTTTTATTCCCATTTGTACAAGATCTACCATCCTACATTAGAGACTCTATGGATTTCTTGAACAGAATCGCCAACATACCCTGGAAAGAAGAATACACAATGATAACCATTGATGTTGTATCATTGTATACTTCAATCCGGCATGAAGATGGGATCAGAGCCTGTGAATCTTATCTTCGATCTATATCCTTGAATGTACTCCAACAGACCAATACGCTTGTGGAAATTGTTACACTTCTGCCTCACAAATAACATCTTCATTTTTGACAAAAAGTTTTATAAACAAAGCAAAGGCACAGCAATGGGGACTTCCTTTGCGCCCACATATGCAAACCTCACCATGGGCATGTGGGAGGCAGAACAAATTTGGTCAGACAAGAACAAACGGGCAATGGAGAACATTGTACTTTGGGTACGTTATATAGACGATCTGTTTTTAATATGGGAGGGAGATATAGAGGAATTGAACATCTTCCTCAAGTCTCTCAACAACAACAGCTTCCAACTCCAATTTACATACATCAATAAGTCAGAGATCGACTATCTAGATATACATGTCTACATAAAAGATCAGAAAATATGCACCACACTTTTTCGAAAAGCAACTGCATGTAATAGCATCTTATCAGCTAACAGCGCACATCCCAGATGCTTAAAATGGAGTGTTCCGTATGGGGAATTCTTAAGAGCATGAAGAAACTGCTCGGAAGAAGCAGAATTCCTCTTACAATTGGATGAGATGTACCAAAGATTTTTCATCAGAGGATACCCCACAATAGTGCTAGACAATGCAAAACTCAGAACCTTGCAGAAGAAAAGAGAAGCCTTATTACACCCCAAAAAGAACAACCATGGAACAAAATGATGACCCTGAGATGAATAAAGTAAGATACATCACACAATTCAACTCCTCCAGTAAAATATTAAGGGATGCGCTCCAAGATCACTGGAAAATCTTGAGAAAGGATGATGATCTAAAGGAAGTGACATCGGGTCAACTCAACATAACATACAAGAATGCACCCTCTTTGGGAGACATCCTTACACACAGCCACTATCAAAGAACAGATCAGGGTGGCAGTAAAATGCAATGGCTGAAAGCGAAAGGATTCTTCAAATGTCCAAAATGCAAAGCATGCAGGTATGGCATGAACCAACAGACAACAAACACCATGTTGGGTGAGCAAAAAGCCATCAGAGAAAGGATCACCTGCGAAACCACACATGTGGTTTATGCCCTAAAATGTGAATGTGGAAAGGAATATATAGGGAGCATGGTAAACAAATTAAAACTACGCATTCTACAACACCTCAGGGCGATTAAAAATAAAGACTTTGCATACGCGATCGCCAAGCATATTTGGAATGTACATGAGGGCAACTCAGATAATCTGAAATATTATGGAGTAGAACACATCCCTGTTAACATCAGAGGGGGAGACCGGGATCTGTTATTGAGACAGGCAGAATCCAGATGGATCATTATGAAAGGAACAGAAATACCATGGGGCTTAAATGCAGATGCAGAACTGCATAACTTTTTGTGATGAACACCGTGGAAGAGTTTTGCTTTAAGAACGATGATTTTCAGATAGAACTTCATTCTGTAAAGTGTATATACTTAATCTGAAACCAGGTTTATACTATCATTTAGTTATCAATCACATTTGTTGGAGAGCATTAGGTTTTACATCAAGGTAGCCCCTATCAGAATGCTCACATGTCATATTAGGAACATAGATCAGATTTTTGTGGTGGCCGGTGATTCTCTTATTACTGTTCCAATGGGAGTAGATTCACACAAACTGCTTTTTATTGACTTAATTAATATATGCCAATATGTAACTCCTGCAAGAGGGAAGTAGAAAAATGGAATATAGTGGCAGAAGCTGGGTACTTCACCAAGATTTGCGATTTTCTTACTTTAAAGTTTGATTTTATTGCCTCCACTGTTTCAACATTAGCACACTTCTCTACTTTCTCACTTACTTAACACAGTGGGAGAGAATAATACATTGAATCTTAAGGAGGTATTGTTTAACTGATGAGATGGAAGAGTGCATGTAGCTGCAAGGTTAAATGAGGATAGGTACTACACCGTGATTTGGCAACTCAGCACCCTTCCCTCTCTCTGGTACTTCACCTAACTTAGACAACTCGGCACCTCAAAATCTGTTCTTAACTTTCTCCTTCTTAACAGGGAATCATACACTAGTGCACTTCTCTGTTTAATTAATAATTAAGTAAATATTGATTAGTTACATTTAACTTGGACATGTCATGAGTATGATAAAATAGTTGGGCTTCTCTTTATGTCATTTGAGCATCAAATGAACTATTTTTCTGCAATTTTGAATTTTCTATGACTCGCACTATGAAAGAGCACTTTTATTTTAAATACTTCATGAGTCTATAGATGATGTCACTAAGCTCAAAAAACATCTCTTCCATGTATTAATGACAATATGAATCACTGTTCCTTTAACGATATGCTTTTAACTTGGGATTTTGTTTTTTGTAAATGAGGGCGGGTCAAACCAACCTCTTTTAAACACCCTACACTTGTTATCACATGACCCGGACGAAGGCCTCTGGCCGAAACGCGTAGGTCGTTTGTTTGTTTCCTGTTGCACTTGGCACTTTGCATGATTTATATAAATATCAAATGGAGAAAATAACAGAAAATAAAAATAAAGCTGGGGAACAACTTTAACCTGCCTCGACTCTGCTGATGAGAGTGCTGCCTTTCTGTGACCCTCTGGGACTTTGGTTTGTACAACTGAGGGTACAACACGGAAAATCCCTTTCCATATATATATATATATATATATATATATATATATATATATATATATATATATATATATATATATATATATGTATATACATTTTGCTTCCATCCATCATGGCAATGATCATGGGGGCAATGATCATGGGGCAGTAGGGTGCCCCACTTCTGTCATTGGCTCTCACAATGCAAAGCTGAGTAACAGCATTTTTCAGCATGTTTCCTTTTTGTTTTCTTCTTTTTATGTTTGTGGCACATGCTTGAAAAAATACAAATTATTTGACCATTGCACCAGCTTGCCAATTTCAGATTTATCGGCTTTGTTAATGCTTGCTCAAATTTCTATTAAATGGATTATGACTTAAACAAGATCAAGATCTGTGTATAAATGGACTGAGTGTGCATGCTGTAGAATGTTCATTCTGGATGCTGTGAGAATTCAAAAAGACATGAAATGTTGGTGCTTGTGCAGAGTGGAGCCAGGGAGTTGATTACAATTGAAGGGACATTAGAGCTCTAGAGGGACCTCCTACTGTGACTGTAACCAAAGGGCCAAACATGGAATAAATAGTCTACCTTCTACTTGGACTGATCCAGACTCCTATGTGAAGACACTGCCCTCCAAGCATAACAATTTGGTGACAAGTTTTTAAAGTAATCTTGGTGGACATGCAGCAGGACTCTGGTAGCAGTTAGAAGCTGGTCCTCACAGATGATGAGACTTTGTCTAAAGATGTAGAAATCCCTGCGAGCAGACAGGTAGGGCCTGATTCACAGAACTAACTTACGTCAAAAACGTAAAGTTAGTACTTTTTGGTATTCACAGAATACACTTACTCATTTTGGTATTCACAGAATGAACTCACTCATTTCGGTATTCACAGAAGTTAGTAGTCCTAACTTTAGGACTCCTAAATGCCTTCTGTGAATACTGAAAGTCTTAAAGTTAGGATTTTTCTCAGTTTAGGAGTAGTAAAGAACTTTACCAAAAAGTACTAACTTTACGTTTTTGACGTAAGTTAGTTCTGTGAATCAGGCCCGTATAGTCTGTGGCCACCAAACCTCAAATCCATCGGTAACTGGTGTTAGGAAGGCAGTAAGGCAGAAGGGGGCCAGTGAGGAGGTTGAGTAAAGACCAGGAAGAGAAGACAAAAAGCCAGCTGAGTGGTGTTAAAACTGTGGTGATGGCTTTCATTGAATAGTCCAAAGCAGGCTTCTCCTACGAGTAGCTTGTGAGCTACTGGTAGCTCCCCACCTACCTGTAAGTAGCTCTCCTGTGTGAAGCCCAGCCTACTAAATTAGACACTTTTGGTTAGTTGAATTAGTCTATGTTGACCAAAATTTAAAGTCTGTATTCAAGACAAAAATGTGTGTATTTTGAAACCTCATAATTTCTAAAATATATTTAAAGCTGATATTTGAGTGATAAATCAGGCGGCACTGGGGTGACATATTACTAATATTAAAACCTTGGTGCCAGTTGCATTGCAGCTACGGCTGTTATGTCTTGCCCATGTAGAGGCTTTTCAAATTGATAAAGCTTATTAACATTATTGCCGGCAACCCTGCCTGATGACTGATGTGATCACTGCTAGTCATCTTGAATATGGAGACCACTAATGTAGTCTTTTCTGATATGGTCACTATTATAAGACTCATAATATAAGTAGCTTGGGATGACTTTCATTGAACATAAGTAGATCTTATTTCTGAAAAGGTTGGAGACCCCTGGTCCAAAGCATAAGGTCTGTAATATGAGACAGTAAGAAGAAGCAGCTAGTGCATGACATGGTGAGCAGTTAAAAGCAGTAGTGATTGCTTGCAACATGTATTTAAGGGCGCTGAGTGTAGGGAGATTTCAATTCTCAGAGGTTAACTGTATAGAGAATTGTGATTCTATTAAAGACAAGGAGGCTAGCATTATGCATAACCTTATATTTACCAATTATGTGCTGCAACTTAAAAGCTCCAAGTAGTACACAACATGAAGTCATAAAACATTAGAATCTTCACACAGTATATAAGTACCATGCACTCCATTCTCATTATCTTTTGTTGTGCTTCCCCAACCAATACGTCTTGTCCCGTTATTCTTCAGTCTTCCTCTTCATCTTTACCTCATTGAGACTCTGAAATGTCAAAATACACACTTATAAATATATTTACAAATACATATATCCAACCTTCCTTCAAATCTTACTCGAATAATTCTTAATTTCAATTTATTTATCAAGCAATTTATCTCAACACTAAATATTTAAATCCCGCTCACCTGCACGGCTGGAAGGGAGGGATAATGCTATCCTCCTTGTCTTTAATAAAATCACAATTCTCTATACAGTTAACCTCTAAGAGTCAACATTTTTTGTCCTTCAACACTAAGTTTTGTCCTTCAACACTAGGTTTGCAACATGCTCTACCTGTCTAAAGTAAAATTCCCTAAAATCATTTTCATTTGACCAATACGCTGTTTTCAAGATATCGCCTAAACGTCCTCCTGCATGAAACTCTTTCAATGCCATTGCTCCTTGAATTGCATGCACTTTGAATATATTCAGATCCACTCCTACCTCATTCATAGAACTCTTCATCCATCTTGCAATTGCTGCCTTAGATACTGCACCATAGGGTTTCACATAAGAGATCAATAACTGATCCACACATGTATACCTATGTTCACTCACTCTTCCCTCATACTCCTTAATGAATGACATTACACACAACTTTGGATATTCACCAAATCTTGCATAAGAGACTGATTCCATCTTAGTCAAAGGGGCTCATTACGATGGCGGAACGATCGCCACCGCCGGGCCGGCGGTGGCGATCGTTCCGCCATTACATTGAGATTTACCCACTGCCATATTAGGATGGCCGTGGGTATCGCGGCGGACACATAGTCCGTCTGCCGCTTTTCCGCTGGTGGCAATCGCACCGATTGCCTGGCGGGAGGAGCAGGGCCACTAATATGGTGGCGGTGCCTAGCAAGCACCGTCCGCCATATTAGGATGTGTGTGGCCAGTCGCCTTTCCATGGCGGGAAAGGCTGGCGGGGATTGGGTTTGGGGGCCCGTTGCGGGCCTCCCTTGTGTGGGAGGGTGTTGCTGCACTGGGGGTATCCATGGTACTCCCCTGCATTTCCATGCACCAAGTGGCAGGCACCGCGTGGTGCCTGCCACGCGGTGCAGGGAAATGCACTGCAAGCACTTTCAACATTGCGGACGGTGCTGCAGCCAGCAGCACCGCCCGCAATGTTGAAAGCCCAGGATGCGCCCGCCAGTATGGCGGGTGCATCCTAATTGCAGTGGTGGGACCGCCGCATGTCTGGCGGGCGGTCCCAATCACCGCTACGGTGGCGGGCGGACCAAGTCCACCCGCCATCGTAATCAGCCCCTTAGTTCTTTTCCTTATCTCAAACAACACGCCATGCAGCTGATAAAATGTACATGTCACCTCCAGTAGTCTCACATCCATAACTCTTTTAAAATAAATCATTCACAGTAAAGTTGCTAACTTCCACAATAAAAGTTTGGTTGACAAATGCTTGTTACCTGGCCATCTCTCAAATAAAGAAAAAAACAGACCAACATCCCAAAGAGTGTTATGCCTTGCGCCAGGTGGTTTCTTAATTCATATTCCCTTCATCACTCTACAGATTAATGGACTTCTTTCCACGGGTAACCCGTCTACAAGAGAATGATCAGCTGCTATCGCAAACCTATAACAATTCACTGTCCTATAACTCAAACCTTTTCCATACAATTCAGCCAAAAAGTTTGCAATCATAATCTCATTCACCTTAATGGGATCCAAATCCTTTTCCATGCATCAGCGTATCCAAATTTTCCAGGCACTCTTATATCTTCTCCTTGTTCCTGGTGCCCATGACTCATACAACAACTCCGAAGCTTCTCTTGATAACAGGGCAAATCTTTCTGATCTCCTGAAATATTTCATACTAGAAGGCTGAGCACCTCTGACTCTACCAGAGGATGCTCCTCTCCATCTATGCCCTGTAAAAGTCCTGTGCAAGACTCTATCAATAGTGGATCATCTACTGCTAATTCCATCCCTGACGGATACCAAGGTTGCATCACCCAATAGGGTGTCACTAGCACCAATTTGTATTTCCTTATCTTCACCTCCATCAAAACTCTCTGTACCATTAAAAACGGAGAGAATGCATAGCCCCGTATGTCCTGCCAAATGAGACTGTATGTATCCACTGCCACAGCACCTGGGTCTGGCCTCCAACTCACATACCTTACCAGTTGATTTGTCAAACTAGATGCAAACAAATCTACCTCTAATGGACCCATTTTTTTCTGAATTTCCTGAAATGCTCTCGGCATCAGCTTCCAATCACTGTAATCCGTCAAATGTTGAAAATTCCAGTCTGCTACTAAATTCTCCTTTCCAGGGAAATACTGCGCTCTCATGTTTATCTTGTGCCATGCTAAATTCCCCAAACTCCTTTGCTAATTCTGAAAATCTCTTCAACCTGCTTCCTCCTAACTTGTTTTTGTAAGTCACTGCATAAATATTGTCCATTTTAAACAGAACAGTGCAGCCCTGAATTGTTCCCTGAAACTGTGAATCGCCATCTCTCCTTTCCTCATCTCTAAACAATTGATAGGATCTGGCCTTTTGGATAGACTCCATCTTCCTCCTGTCACGCTTCTAATCTGCCCCCCCAATTTAGATTGCTTGCATCTGTCTCTAAAACATAATCTGGAGTAGCACCAAAGATTGCTCAGCCATTCCAAGCCTGCAAATTATCTAACCACCTATTCAATTTCTTCTGTGCCTCTAATGTCAACTTCACTTTGTCTGCATACCACAATCCTCTGTTCAAGCCTGATTTCTTGAGACGTTGCAAGACCCTGTAATTCAGAGGCCCTGGAAATATCGCTTGAATTGATGATGATAGTAGTCCAATCACCGCCACTAACTCTCTCAAACTCACTTCCTCCTTATTCAATAACCCTCTCACTTCTTGTTTTATCAGAATAATTTTCCTCTCTGGTAACTGCAACTGAGCCTTCACCTTGCCTACTACAAAACCCTAAAAACTCCATCCATTGTAATGGCTCTCGAATCGACTTTTCCTGATTTATCACAAAACCCAACTTTTTCAACATGGCCAGTGCCATAAAACGGTGTTCCTTTAATATCTCTACATCCTGATTCTTAAGCAAAATATCATCCAAGTAAATTATCTGTCTGACTCCTCGCTCCCTGAGGTAGCCCACTACTGGTCTTAACACCTTCAAAAACCACCATGGTGCTGACAAAAGGCCAAATGGAAGACAAGTGAACTGGTATAACTACCGATTCCATCAGAACCGCAGATACCGCTGACTTGCGCAATAGGTACTGAAAAGTAAGTGTCTATCAAATCTATCTTCACCATCCAATCTTTGTCTACCAAAATATCTCTCAAGAGATGGAGGTCTTTGTGCACTTAGCAAGAGAATGCATGCCTTCCTACCATTCAATACTGATTGGCTATTGTTGTGTTTGTCAAATCATGCAACGTATTTAGGGTTCATGTGTCCCTGAGTCCAAGAAAATGAAGAAGTGAACCCCAGCAGTAACTTGTTAATATTTCATGCCCATTGTGGTGCAATGTTCCAGGCATCTGTCTTAGATCTTGTCTTTCAATGTATTACTATTTTACTGTAAAACAGCGGAAATTAGACACATCACGTCAGTGACATGGATTTCTCAGTACTGTTAAAGTAACTCCAACAATCTGTTCACATGCTGGGTTCCACACTTATAGGACTGTGTCACATGACATGACATGAAAAGCTGTTGTTTGCTGAAAGTGGTTTCGATTCCCTGCACTGCCATAGACTTATAGCAAAACCGACCTGAGGCAAACAGCAGAAGTAACATTTCTGGAAATAAAAAGCAAGGAAGATGCAAGGCATAGATACACTTGATAAACATGAGGAGAGAGGGAGGGAAGTTGCTGGGGAGAAAGGATGGGCAGAGGCGGCTATGGTAAATACAAAAAAAGCAAACACAAGGAGATGATGGACGGAGCTCTGAAACGTTTCAGATACTCACCCCCAGTCACAGATCGGGGTTGAATCCATCATTGTTCTTAAGCTCACTTCCCCAACCCCGATCAGACCCAGCCATCTGCAAATCACTCTTGACCCTGTTCCTCATGGGAACAGTCCAGCCCGAACTGCCTAGCCAGGTCTTTCCTGAACCGGAAACAAGCATCCTGGGACCGGTTTCGGGGTAACACCCCTTATCAGCCAGGCTAGCTTGACTCCAGTGGCAAAGTGAGCAAGAGACCCACGTCTGGGCATACCCTGCCAACTTGGGCGAACAAAGCCAAGACAAGGAGATGATGGAAGGAACGCTGAAACTTTTCAGACACTCACCCCCAGTCTTACATTTGGGTTGAACCCATCATTGTTCCTTAGCTCACTTTGCCACCCTCGTACAGACCCAGCCATATGCAAATCAGTCTTAACCATGTTTCTCATGGGAACAGTCCAGCCGTACTGCCAAGCCAGATTAAAAAATAGGCAAAGGCCACGGTCCAGGCACTACCATTTAAGAGACATGACGGACAGCATTTTTAGGCTGTGTCTTTTGATACTATGCGCATACTGCAGGTGTAGTCTCCAGCTTGTGGTGCACAGGAATGGTGACATTCTATGTGTGGATTCTCTTGGCATGTACTACTCCGCTCACTCGTGGAACTCCGTGGAATCGCGCTGAATTTTTCAGTAACGCCGCAGAATTCCACAGAGTGAAAGTCCGCGAGCTCTGTCCAGGACTACTACTAATGGCCTTTCCACTTCCGTCGATGAAAGGCAACATGACGGTGGTCATGGAGTGTAATGAAGGAATGGTCCATTTGTGAACATTGTCCCAACAGAAATAGAGGTAGGACTACAAAGCAGAGTTTTTCACCGAGGTCATGGACATGGATGCGGGGCTTCCAGCAAACACAAATGGGGACTATGGAGCAGATTATTTTCAGCTTAGAGGTGGCAATGAAAATTATATTGAGAAATATTCATGCATTTGTTAAATTCAATCTGAGCTCAGGGTATAACAGAAAAGTGCACTTGTGTTATACACTATTATGTGATGCATTTCATATGCTGGTAATTTTATTCTTGTGTCTCTCAGTTCAGTTCAGTTTGATGAATGCAACTTCAGTATTAGAAACATTGATTTGAAATGTCTTTCTTCAGGTTGAAGAATTTGTGTAATGAATTTAACAGGCTTGTACAGGGATATTTATGCTAAGGCTGGAGGCATTGATTTTAATGTTATGTATTGGGTTGACATAGTTGTTTCTCTTTACAGTTTTTGAAAGTATACAGTATTTCACAAATTGGGGAAGAGTAGTACCCTGTTTGAGGGGAAGCATGGGAGAGTATTGAACCCCATAGAGTGAAAAGTTGGGGAAGAGTTGTATCCAGTTGCATGAGGAAGCATGGGGGAGTGTTGTCCCCTGTGGTGTGACAAAGAGGAGAAGGTTGGTACCCTGTTGCCTGAGGAAATTTGGGGAAGTGTATTACTCTGTGTGTTGTGGCCTGAAGTCACAAGTTCTGCTTGAATGTGCTCTGGGTCCAGTCATCCCTTGGCATGAATGGAACGTTTCAAGAGGTTAGTGGAACTTGAGGCAGAATACAACAGTGTGAGGTATAGTGTGTCTTTGTTTTCTTTTGTGTTTTTGTTTCACCTATATGTGCTCTGAGACCAATCATCATTCTACACAAATGAGAGAATTTGATAGGTGCATTGTATTGGAGGAAGAGTACATTGGTGATTGTCTTGTTTGTGCAGGTGATTGAGTGTACCGGAAACTAAACTGTGTTTGAATGTTGTGTTTTCAGACGTTTCAGTTTGTGCATACGGGAGGTTGTCATGTTTGTGTGTGGGTGACATTTTGTCTGATGTTTGTGCAGATTTTAGAGGTGGTGCTGTGACCATATTTAGGTGTGTTCATCCATCTGGCACCTGATCATGTTGGTTTGGCCAGCTACTGTGACTGGGCGTTGGGCATGTTGGCGAGCTGGACTGCACTAATGTGTGCGTGAGAGCGCTTGATGGAGTTTATTGTCTTTGTGGACATGTGGGCATTGCTTGGGGAAGATAGAGGAGTGTTGTGGATTGTTGCATTAGTATAATGCTGGGTCTGTGTATATGGAATGAGGATGACGTAGTGACGTCGCATATTTAGATTTTCCTGTGTCTATGGAAACGGAATGATGCAGTGATGGAAAGTATGTGTAGGCATGGGCTGAGTGGGCATATTGAAGAATGTTGAGTGTGGATGCAGTGAGAATGTGATGATGCATGGAATGTTGGTGTCTTTCTGCAGAGTGGAACCTGGGGGTTGATTAATGTTGAACAGAGAATGGAGCCCTAACAGGATTCACATGCTGTGACTGTAACCTAAGGGTCTAACACAGAATAAAGAACTTGATGTTCACCCATCGCTGTCAATGAAGACCATGACATCTCATTGATTGATTGACTGGCCTCTTTGCGTTCGAAGATGACAGAGAGGTCCGATTCAGGTGTGGAATATCCTGTCACATGTCAGCCAGACATATGATGACACTTGTGCAGCTCCAGCTTTCTTTGAGCCTCAGTAGTATGCCTCACTTCGGAGGTTTGGCAGGCTTTGTGAATAAGGCTGCACCATGCTGGGTAAATCAGTGCAAGGGTTTCCCAGGTGGTGGGGTTGATCTCGAGGGACTTCAGGGAGGCCTACAGTGTGCCCTAGAACTGTTTCTCCGTAGAAGAGCTGTTTGGGGATGCGCTCATCTGACATTCTGACAACATGCCCAGCCCATCTGGTCTGAGCTTTCATCAGCAGTATATGAACTGAAGGTAGACTGGCTCTGGACTGACTTCAGTATCTGGTGCCTTGTCCTGTCATCTGATTCTCAGATGCTTGTGCAGACGTGGCATGTGGAAGTAATGTGAGTCTTTGTGCATGACTCCTGTAGACAGGCCATGTCTCGCAGGCATACAGCAGAGTTGAATGCACCATTGCTCAGTAGACCTTCAGCTTCGTTGGTAGGCTGATCCCTCCACATTCCCAAATGTTGGAGCACCATCTGCCGAAGGTAGAACTGGCTTTCATAATTCTGCAATTTACTACAGCATTGATTGACACTGCTCGGGAAAGGGTACTGCCCAGGTACGTGAAGTAGACCTCTGCCTGTAGTCTCTGTCCATTTACAGTGATGGATGGTTCTGTGTACAGGGTGTAGGGAGCTGCCTGGGGCAAATGTATAGTAGACAACAGCATTTTAGATGTGCAGCATAATCACCCACAGCCTTCCCCACTGCCCCTGTGCTTAACAAATCACCTATTTAGTACTGCAACTGATATAAGCACGCTAGCTGGCGGGAAAGATGTTTTGATGTAGGTGGGCCTACACTTGGAAGCAGCCCCACTCTGAATCAAATCACTCCTACCCATAATTTTATTCAGAAGGCTTTTATAATGTTCCTTCTCACAAAGTTACGAACTAAATAACCTGTCGCTGTGACCAGAAGCAACTTACTGAGAGGACCAGCCACTATGTAATGAGCAAGCCTCATGTGTGTCCAGTGACCTCACTGAATCCCTGGAACAAGGTACCATCCCAGGAGCATGACCTACTAGTGGGCTCTATGTAAGCAGAGAACATTGTATCTCTAGAGGGCATTGATTGTCCAAAATACCCATGGGCCAATAGACCTCAACAAAATCAAACTAAACGAAATACTGGATGGTCCAAACTTTGGCTAACAGGGCAAGTTTTCCAATTTTCAGGTAATAGCTTTATTTTGGACAATTAAAAAGAAAGTGCTGTAGGTACTCTACTTTGGGGACCACACACACATAGATGGAGGAGAGGTATGAATCAGTCTGTGTTTTTAGGTGCACACCTCACTGCATTGTATCCATTAAATCATCTGCACCATTACAGTTATGGACAACTTATCAGCAACAGTTATATTGTGGAATGTTATATCGGTATATATCGCTATAAATATATAAAAGACTCAACAAATGGGCTAATGTTCCTATGAAAAGGGGACATTTTCTACCATTTGAGAGACCCTGCCCCCTTTTCTTAGGAACATTAGCCCATTTGTTGAGTCTTTGCTTAAGTATAGAAGCACGGGCTCTGGACCTTATAATCAAGCTCCCTGTCCCCCTGCACACCTCTCTTTCGCGCAAGGGGTGTCTTTGATATATATATATTACCTACTGGCGGTCGCCAGTAGGTAGTTATAGTTAGGACCTTGTTTCTATTCAAAAAGCGTTTTTTCTTTTCCCAATATCTTTGGCACCGTTTGACGAATCTTCGTGAAATTTTCAAAACTAATGGCCCGCTCAGGTCAGCTCCTGTCTTGAAAGTTTCGGGGTGATTCGTCAAGCAGGGGCCAAGAAAAAAGGGGGGTCCCAAAACGCGTTTTCCCCATGTTAATTTCCATAGGAAACTTTAGACAAGGCTACAGCCCGAACTGTTGAACGGAATTACACCAAATTTGGCAAAAAGGTAGCTCTTGGTTCAGAAAGCGCCCTTTATTTTAAATGGTGTAAATCCATTCAGTAATTTTTTAAATATTAAAGGAAAAAGAAATTTATATATCTGGGCGGAGCCTAACCACACATCTCATCGTGAGATCTGATTGGCTGTCAGCACTTCATCCAAGAAGTGTTGGCAGCCATCTTGGGACCAATATACATGATAACACCCCATTAAAATGCATTGTAGTGAATGGAAGGCTTTGAGGGTCAAAACACACAAGATGATGGACGGAATGTTGCACATTGGCAAACATTCACCCCCAGTCACAGATCTGGGTTTAATCCATCGTTATTTAGCTTCACCAAAAGGAGAACGTATAAAGGGTGATAAGACTTTAGTTACATTATAAATCATTTGTTGATGGTACCATACTAATTTTAGGAATTGTGGTGTGTTCTAAGGTGATTTTACCCTGTGAAAAAGCCTTCTGCTGGGATATCATGAATCATGTTTGAGAGAAAACTATTTTCTCATACTTTTCCCATAGAGGTTTGGAAGGTGATCTAGAAGCTAAAATGAGAGCATATTTTCTATAAATTCACATTATCTTTCTCAGTCATGTGAGAATGAAGTCTGACATTCTCAGTAAAACATGTACATCCAACAAGGGCAGAGACTGTCAGTTGATTCCTTTGTGTTCTACTGCAGCTTCCCAGAGTGTTCTAAAGAACAACTAGAGCGCTAACAGTCTTACTTATGACAAAAGTATGGCACACCTGAAGCCATCTTGATTGGAATAAACTGGTAACACTTAAAACATTTAATTTAAAAAGGAACAAAATGAAGGGGTTCATTTTGCCATAGAAATTATGATTAGTGCTGCAGAAAGAAAAATTAGGGCACATTTTGAGTGACTTCTCAAATCCTCTTCTATTTCATTAAATAATTCTGACATGCAGACTGAAACATGCACTTTCAATACCAGCAGCAGACTTCCCTGGTGAGCAGTAGCTTTACTACAGTGATCTAATGAGCAACTAGAGTGCTAACATTCTGAATTTATGGCAAATGTGTGACACATCTGAATGCCTTCTTGATGGAATCAAAGTAAAAAACTGAAAGTATTTCCTACTGAGGAGACTGCAGTAAATGAGGAAATTAGGAAACTTCATAACAAATAAATCTCCCAAGATGGCCACCAGAGACAAAAGAGCCCAAATGTAGCACAAATATCACCCAGATGTAGCCCACGTATAGCCCAATGACAGAAGTGTGCAAAACACTTTTTATTTTTAGTTTTTTGCAGTTTTATATAGTGCAGACTGGTCAGGTATTGGAGTGCTTTACATGAGCATTGGTTACATCACGCAAGGACAAATTCATTTTGGTTGTAGACATGGGGAGATTAAGTGATTTGACAAGAATCACAGAATGTCGAGCTGAAGCAGAAACTCCAACCTGGTTCCCCAGTTGCAAAGTCTGCAGCTCTGGAAGTAACACCACATCCTCTCCCCTAAGTGCAACATTTAATCAAGTGGTCAACTGGATAAAAAGACATAAAGATAACAAATAATTTAAAAGTGCTTTGTCGCTATTTGAAAACTCCAAAATATGTCCTCATTTTAGTTTTTTAGAGCACTAACCATAATTTCGATGCAAATAAGACCCTCTCATTTCTGTAATTTCTAAAGGAAATGCTCTAGGTATTACAGTTTTGATTACATCAAGATGACGTCAGGCGTGCCACACTTTTGTAATATATATAGAATGTTAGCAATCTAGTTGTTCATTAGGATACTGTTGAGAGGCAGAGGCCAAGGGCACTGACTCAGAAAATTGAAGTCAGGTAGGAGAGTGCAGAGGCAATAATTTGACCACACTGGGCAGGCAGGAAGGGCAGTGGCAGCACAACAGACTATGGAGGGCAGTGGAAAGGGGGGCAGGGGCAACAAACCAACAATGCAGGACAAGCAAGAGAGGCTGTGGCAATATAATAGACCATTGTGGGCAGAAGGAAGAGGTAGTGGTAGTACAACCATACATGCCAACAGACCCGATTCAGCCAGGAAACGCCCAATGTTTTTAAGCCCAAATGGGCTTTATTTGATCTGTCTCCTGTCTACAATCTCCTCTTTTTCAATGTAAGTCAATAGGGAAAATCAATACCCCAGTTTTTTTCTCCAAAATCTCCCTCTTACCAAGTTCAAAATGTTAGCAAGTATGGTACATTGGATCATGGAAGGCAGGAGGAATTGGGGTAGGGACATGGACTCGGATAACAGAGGACAGGAGGGACATGGACAGATGCACCATACTGACCTTACAGGGCAGGCATCAGGGTTTGCAGCAGCACAATACACCACACAGGGCATGCGGGACGGGAGTGCAGCACAACAATCTATGGAAAGCAATAGGGAGGGGACAGGACCATGCACATGGACAACAGAGAACAGAGGGGAAAGAGGCAATGGCAGCTAGCTGACCATAATGGACAGACAGGAGAGAAAGCTGCAGCATAACGTACCATAAAGGGCAGGAGGGAGGGATCAGGGGCATTACAATGGAACAGACAAGCCAGGAGGGAGGGAATAGGGGTCTGCACATATAAAACAGAGGGCAGGGGGCAGGGCAGGAGCAGCAAGCTGACCATGGAGGTCAGGCAGGATGGGCACTAGAAGCAAGACACACCAGTGGAGAGCAACAGTGAGACTATAATGGCATACACACAGACCATGGAGGGAAGGTGGGAGGGGGTCAGGGGCAGCTAGCTGACCACACAGGGAAGGTGGGAGGGGCCGTGGCAGCACAGAAGACCATGCATGACAAGCAGGAGGGTTAGTGGCAGCACAATGGCCATGATGGGCAAGAATGAGGGGGCAGGGGCATGCACAAAGGACCATGGAGGATAGAAGGGAGGGGTAGGAGCTGGGCACAGACAAGAGAGTTCAGGGGAAGGGGCCTCACAACAGACCACCGGGGGCAGGCACGAGGAGCAGTTGCAGCACAACAGACCAGGGAGGGCAGAAGGGTGTGACAGTAAAATGGACCATGGAAGACAGGAGGAAGGGGATAGGGGCATGGAACGTGGACAGGCAGGGTGGAGGTGGCAGGGACAGGTTACAGTCATCTGACAATGCTAGGCAGGTAAGAGGGGCGTGGCAGCTCAACAGAACACTCAGAGTAGATAGGAGGGGCAGGTCCATGGAACATGGTGGGCAAAAAGGATGGAGCAGGGGCATGCACACAGACATCGGAGGGCAGGGGAAGGAGAGTAGGGGCAGCAAGCTAAGCACAGAGGCTAAGCAGGAGGTCAATGATGGGGCATAGAATTGGGCAATGGAGGGCAGGAGGAGTGGACTGGGATATCATGCTAAATGGAAGGCAGTGGCAGCACATCAGACCATGCATGGCAGGAGGGAAGAGGCTAGTGCATGGATTTAGACAACAGAGGATAGGGAGGAGGTGGATGGGGCAGCAAGCTAACTATTCAGAGAAGGCGGGAAGGCCAGTGGCAGAACAACAGCCACACAGGGCTGTAATGAGGGAGCAGGGGCATGGACTTGGACAATGGATGGCAAGGAGACGAGGGGGCAGGAGCAGCAAGCTTGGGTGGGGGCAGCACAATGCCAGGCCAGGCCCTGCTTCCAACCCCCCACCATCCATTGTGATAGGCATCTTACTTAACGTTAAAAAAAACCTAGAAATTTGCTGAAAAAAACAAAGATTACAGGGACGTTATAGTTAGACTCAGATTTCACTCGTACAAAACCAGTGAAATTCAGCAGTTATAGTTAACTGAGCTAACTATAACTTACGCCCCCGCAATGCACTGCTTATGACCTCAGACATTACATCATTCATGACACGGTCAGTGACATCACTCATGACATCTCAAATGAGCTGTGAATGGAATGGAACTATAATCGCTAGAACTTTATTTAGGGATAGTGTTTGTATATTAACACCCCTTTTTTTTCTTTTCTTTCGTGTAAGAACCACTATAATAAGCAACGTGCCCAGATCAATATGGCCGATAGCCTTTCACTTTAAAGTAATGTGTAGTCCATTGTTTATGTTGATGTTTGCAATCCTAAGTATGTTTATTATGAACAAGTCACGTTGACGAACATACAGGTACGGCGGTCACGGGTCAAGATATGCTGAAATGACATAGTGTGCATATTAACACTTGTTTTCTTTTCTTTATTGTATCAACTCCTGAATTTGCACATCGTGACCAGGCCAATATGGGCGCCACCTTTTTGGATTAAAGTAATAAGTAGTCCTTTGTTAATTTTGGCAACTGGAGGCATTTGTACATTTAAATAAGGAAGCTGCAATGACGTCTTGTATCGTTATCAAGGTTCGGACGAGACGAAATGCGTGGATCGCGTCCTTTGCAGATTAAATACTTCCAAACAACAACCTGAGTGCTGATTCCTTCCTTGTAAGAGTGAGAGGAGATTGAATACATATATATAAAATTCACTGAAAAAACCACAGGTTTCAGGGATGTTATAGTTAGAAATTAGCATTTAAAAAACCTTAGATATTCACTGAAAAAACCACAGGTTTCAGGGACGTTATAGTTAGTCTGACATTTCACTCGAACAAAACCAGAGAAATTCAGCCGTTATAGTTAGCTGAGCTAACTATAGCTCACGCCCCCGAAATGCACTGCTGATGACATCACATATTACATCACTCATGACTTGGTCAGTGACATCACTGATGACATCACTGATGACATCTCAAATGACATCACTGATGATATCACTGATGACATCATCCAGTGACTGTGAGTGTTTCTAAAAGGTTTAAGAATGTGATATATATATGATGATTCAGTCAGTGTGTGACTGACTGTATAAGTGAGTGATTATACGTGTCTGGGTGAATGTATGGGTGAGTGACTAATCTGTGTGAATGTCTGTATCAGTCTGTCAGTTGGTGTGTAAGTGGCTGCATGGGTTGGTGAATAGGTACATGAGTGTCTATATGGGTTATTGATTGGTTGTCTGAGTACCTGTATGGGTGCCTGAGTGTCTATGTGTTGTGTGACTACCTGCATGGATGTGTGAGTGGGTGATTCACTGGGTGTATGGGTTCAAGAGTGCATTCGCGAGGGGCTGTATGGGTGAGTGAGTGTGCATATGGCTGTGTTGGTGAGTGAATGGATGTCTCAGTGGTATATGTGTGAGTAACTGCATATGTGAATGGCAGTATATGTGAGTGTTGGAGTATATAAGTGACTGTATGTGAAAGTGAGTGATTGTGAGAGTGGATGTATGGATGAGTGTGTGCTTGTGTCAGTGATTGTATAAGAGAGTAAGTATGTGTTAGTATCTGTGAATAAGTGAGGTAGTGTATATATAACTGTATTGGTGAGTAAATGGCATTGTGATTGACTCTTTGGGTGACTGACTAGGTGTGTGAGTAACTCTATGGGTGAGTGGCGATGTGTGAGTGTCTGTATGGGTGTATGAGTGCATATAATAGTGGCTGTATTGATGAGTGACTGCATGTATGAGTGATTGTATGGGTGAGTGAGTGGAAGTGTGTGTAGACCTATGAATCAGTGAGTGGGTATAGACTAACTGTTATAGGTGTGTCTATGGTTTCGAGAATGGTAGTTTGTATTTTAGAGTGGGTGTATGAAAGGCTATATTAGGGTGTGAGTAGGTGCATCAGAGATTAAGTGGATGATGCTATCAGTGATGTCATCAGTGATGTCATTTGAGATGTCATCAGTGATGTCACTGACCATGTCATGAGTGATGTAATATGTGATGTCATCAGCAGTGCATTGCTGAGGCGTGAGTTATATATATATATATATTACCTACTGGCGGTCGCCAGTAGGTAGTTATAGTTAGGACCTATTATCCATAGGAAAAGCGTTTTTTGATTTGCCAATATCTTTGGCGCCGTTTGACAAATCTTTGAGAAATTTTCAAAACTAATGGGGCGCTCTGGTCAGCTCCTGTCTTAAAGGTTTCGGGATGATTCGTCAAGCGGGGGCCGAGAAAAAAGGGGGGTCCCAAAACGCGTTTTCCCCATGTTAATTTCCATAGGAAATTTTAGAACAGGCTACAGCCCGACCTGCTGAACGGAATTACACCAAATTTGGCAAAAGGGTAGCTCTTGGTTAAGAAATCGCCCTTTTTTTTAAATGGTGTAAATCCGTTCAGTAGTTCCTGAGAAATTAAAAAAAGAAAAATATCGATAACTGAGCACCGAGGAGTAGTCGCGACTCATCCCGAGCACGAGCTGACTTCTGATTGGCTGCCAACACTCCAAACCAGGAAGTGTTGGCAGCCATCTTGTGACTCGGTAACCGAGGCACAAGAAAAAGGGGGGAAAAAGTGAAAAATGAAGAAAAGGGGGCAGGGTAGAAACACCCTGACCCCCTAGGCCTGCTCTGGGGGTCCCACAAGGACCCCAAGGCCAAAAAGCATTTTTTAAATAAAACGGCCGACTCGCGCTGGGTGCGCGAATCCGGCCGAAATAAATTTTAAAACGAACCGCGGGCTTCCACGCTTTGTTTCTTAAAGCCCCCGGGTGGGCCAGGTCCCAGGGGCAATGCCAAATTAATTTGTGGGGGCCCACTGGGGCCCCCGCAGCCCCGGGGACTGCCACCTCCCTGGGGCTTTATTATTTATGCGTGGGGCACGGGGCCCCCCGCAGCCCCGGGGACCACCACCTCCCCGGGGCTTTATGACAATAATGACGGGGGGCCTCGCGGGCCCCCCAAGCCCCGGGGACCAACACCTCCCCGAGGCTTATTAAAATAGTGTGGGGGGCCTCGCGGGCCCCCCCAAGCCCCAGGGACTGCCACCTCCCCGGGGCATTGAATATTTAAATATCCGATGCGGACCCCCGGGCCCGGGGACCACCACCTCCCTGGGGCTATGCAAATGGAGGGAGGGGGGCCGTGTGGCCCCCCTCCTGGAGCCCTCGATGGCCCTGGGGACCGCCACCCCCCAGGGACGGCTTCTGCAATGTCCCGGGGTGCCCACCCCCTGGACATTGCTGTTTGCTATGGCAGGGCAGGAGCACGGCTCCCACCCTTCCATAGCAAACTCTGCTTTGCTTTGTTGAAGCGAGAGCAGGAAAACCTGCTCTCGCTTCAACAAAGCAAAGCAGGATTGCTTTTGAGCAAGGGGGGCTGCATGTCAGCAGCTCCCCTTGCTCAAAAGCAATGCTGGCTCCTGCAGGAGGCGGGGAGCCGGCAGGACAGTGGGGACATTGGGACTCCCCCCACGGTCCCCAACGCAAAGGGCCGGCCCCGGGGGATGGGGTCCCCGGGGCCAGGAGTGGCCTGGGAGGGGGGCCACACGGCCCACCTCTTTTTTCTTAAAAAAAAAAGAATGTCCGGGCCACGGGGGATGGGGTCCCCGGGGCCAAAATCGGCCTGGGGAGGGGGGCTGCGTGGCCCCCCTCCTCAAATTATAATATTGAAAAGAATGGTCAAGCCCCGGGGGATGGGGTCCCCGGGGCCAATAATGGCCCAAAGAAGGGGGGCCACGTGGCCACGTGGCCCCCCTTCCCTGTAAATATTTAAAAAAAGAAGAGGCCATGCCCCGGGGGATGGGGTCCCCGGGGCCAAAAGTGGCCCAGGGAAGGGGGGCCATGCGGCCCCCCTTCCCTATAAATATATTTATAAAAAGGAAGCCATGCCCCGGGGCCGAAATCAGCCTCGGGAGGGGGGCCGCGCGGCCCCATCCCGTTTTTTTTGTTTTTTTTTAAAAGGTCATGCCCTGGGGGATGGGGTCCCCAGGACCCCAAAAATACTCAAAGAAGGGGGGCCACACAGCCCCCTTTCTAAAAATATATTTAAAAAAAAGCCGGCAGCTCGCCGGAGATCCCGCCCCCTTCCTCCAGCACTCTGCAAATGCGCCCCCTGGCGCGTTCTAAGTTGGGGAATTAAGTCCCCTTGAATACTGAGGGTCCTGGGGGCCAACTAGCCCACCAGGTACCTCTAGTATGCGCCACACAGCTGGATTGCAGAGAGGTGGTCCGAGGCCACGCCCATTTTACACCACTCTGCAAACGTGCCTCTTGGCGCACTGCTGGTGGGGCGATGAGGTCCTCTTTTGTCCTGAGGACCACAGGACACAAGTGGACTTCATCCCTTGAGCAGCAGTGCGCCGAGAGCCACGTTTGCAGAGTGGTGTAAAGGGGCGTGGCCTCGGACCACTCTCAGCAATCCAGGTGTGTGGCGCTTACTGGAGGTACCTGGTGGGCTAGTTGGCCCCAGGGACCCTCAGGAATGAAGGGGACTTAATACCCCAACTTAGAACGCGCCAGGAGGTGCGTTTGCAGAGTGGTGGGAAAGGGGCGTGGCCTTTGTCCACCTCTCAGCAATCCCATTGTGTGGGGCTTACTGGAGGTAAGAGGTAGGCTAGTTGGCCCCTAAAGGACCCCCAGCAGCGAAGGGGACTTCAATCCACATCCAAGAGCGCGCCAGGGAGCGCGTTTGCAGAGTGGTGGGCGAAGGGGGCATGGCCTGCTATGAGAACTTAGCAACCCTGCTGTGTGGGACTTACTGGAGGTAATAGGAGGGTAGTTGGCCCCCAAGGATGTCCTTGGGGCCAACTACCCTCTTGTTACCTCCAGTAAGTCCCACACAGTGGGATTGCTAAGACGTATTCGGAGGCCATGCCCCCCTTTCTCCACCACTCTGCAAACGCACCTTTTGGCAGACTGCGGGATGGGGGATGAAGTCCACTTTACTCCTGAGGGACTTTGGGGGCCAAGAAGCTCTCCTGGTACCTCCTGTAAGTCCTACGCAGCGGAATTCCTGAGCGCTGATCGGAGGCCGAGCACCCTTTCTCTACCACTCTGCAAATGTGACTACTACTGAAAGAAGCATCTTTCTGCACCTCTGACTTAGAGGTAGTTTTAATCCCCCTGCCCTATTATGTACTAGGGCCTTACAGAGGAGGTCACGCCAATCACAGGGGTACCCCAACGCATAGTGTTCCCTAGTGTATGTAGGTGTTTTCACTGTATCCTAAGTGTCTTTTAGCATAGCACTGGCTCTAAGCCAGGTTAGTCAGAGTCAGTTACCACCAGTACCCGTCAGCAAAAAGTTGGGTGCACAGGATGACTTTGCAACAAGGCCTCTTTCTGCTCCTCTGTTGGTTCTTTGTGCACATCTTGCTTCTTTCTGCACCTTTTTTCGTCTTTCTGGACTTCTGTTGCCTCTTTCTGCATTTCTCTTGCTTCTTTCTGCGCTTTTCTTCCTCTTTCTGCACATCCTACCTCTGTAGGCATAGTTAGAAATTAGCATATAAAAACCTTTGAAATTCACTGAAAATACCATAGGTTTCAGGGACGTTATAGTTAGAAATTAGCATTAAAAAAACCTTTGAAATTCACTGAAAAAACCATAGGTTTTAGGGACGTTATAGTTAGAAATTAGCATTTTAAAAACTTTTGAAATTCACTGAAAAAACCACAGGTTTCAGGGACGTTATAGTTAGAAATTAGCATTTAAAAAACCTTTGAAATTCACTGAAAAACCATAGGTTTCATGGACGTTATAGTTAGTTGGACATTTCACTCGTACAAAACCTGAGAAATTCGACCATTATAATTAGTTCAGCTAACTATAACTCGCGCCCCCGAAATGCACTTCTGATGACGTCACATATTACATCATTCATGACATGGTCAGTGACATCCCTGATGACATCTCAAATGACATCACAGATGACATCACTGATGACATCATCCACGTGATAATCTGATGCACCTCCTCATACCTTAATATAACCTTTGATACACCTACTCTAAAATACAGACTACCATTTTCGAAACCATAGACACACCAATACCAGTTACTACATACCCACTCACTGATTCCTAGGTCTACACACACATCCACTCATTCACCCATACAGTCACTCATACATTCGGTCACTCATCAGTACAGCACTATCATATGCACTCATACACCTATACAGACACTCACACACCGCCACTCACCCATAGCATTACTCACACACCTAGTCAGTTGTGCAAAAAATCAATCACGCTTCCATTTACTCAACTATACAGTTATACAAACACCACCTCACTTATTCATACAGATAATAACACATACTTACTCTCTTATACAATCAATGATACAACCACACACTCATCCATACAGCCACTCTCACAATCACTCACTCTCACATATAGTTCATTTATATACTCCGACACTCACATATACTGCCTTTCACATATGTAGTTACTCACACATGTACCACTGAGACATCCATTCACTCACCAACACACCCATACACACACTCACCCACCCATACGGCCCTTCAAAGATGCACTCTTGAACCTATACACCCAGTGAATCACCCACTCACACATCCATGCACGGAGTCAGACACCCCCCACCCACCCACAAAGATGCTCAGGCACCCATACAGATACTCAGACAACCAATCAATAACCCATATAGACACTCATTTAGCTACTCACCAACCCATGCAACCGCTTACACACCAACTGACAGACTGATACAGACATTTACACATTTTAGTCACTAACCCATGCATTCACTAAGACACGTTTAATCACTCACTTATACAGTCACGCACTTACTAAATCATCCATTCAAACACTTATACACCCACTTACTCTTCAATACACCTTAGCATATATATATATATATATATATAAAACATACTTAAACTTTTCAGAAACACACAGTCACTGGATGATGTCATCAGTGATGTCCTCAGTGATGTCATTTAAGATGTCATCAGTGATGTCATCAGTGATGTCACTGACCATGTCATGAATGATGTAATATGTGACGTGATCAGCAGTGCATTGCGGGGGCGCGAGTTATAGTTAGCTGAACTAACTATAACCGTGGCGCGTTTTAAGTTGGGGGATTAAGTCCCCTTGAATCCTGAGGGTCCCTAGGGGCCAACTAGACCACCAGGAACCTCCAATATGCGCCAGGGGCTGCGTTGCAGAGACGTGTAGAGAGGTCACACCCTTTTACACCTCTCTGCAACGCAGCTCTGTGGCGCATTCTGGATGTACCTGTTGGGCTAGTTGGCCCCAGGGACCCTCAGGATTGAAGGGATTTAATTCCCCATCTTAAAACGCACCACGGGGCCTGTTTGCACACATGTCACCTGAAGCCCCGCCCCTCCCTTCACCACTGTGCAAACGCGCCCCGTGGCGCGTTTTAATTTGGGGATTAAGTCCCCTTGAATCCTGAGGGTCCCCGGAGTCCAACTAGCCCACCATATACCTCCCAAAAGCGCCACAGAGCTGCGTTGCAGAGAGGTGTAAAAGGGGTGTGGCCTCTCTACAGTCTCTGCAAGGCAGCTCCCTGGCGCATACTGGAGGTTCCTGGTGGGCTAGTTGGCCCCAGGGACCCCCAGTATTCAAGGTGAATTTGTTCCCCTCTGCAAACGCGCCAGGGCGCGTTTGCAGAGTGGTGAAGTAGGGGGCGGGGCCTGCGGGCCCGATCGCTTTTTTTGTTTTTGTTTTTGTCCCTCTGAAGGGGGCTGCGTGGCCCCCTTCCTTTTTTCATGTTTTTGGGCCCTGGGGACCCCATCCCCCAGGGCCTTACCCCTTTCTCTCTTCCAATATCCAAGCAGTTTGCTATGGCAGGACGGGAGCCGCGAGGCTCCCGTCCTGCCATAGCAGACTACAGTGTCCCGGGTAGGCACCCCGGGACACTGCAGGAGCCGGCCCTGGGGGTGGTGGTCCCCAGGGCCATCAAGGGCTCCAGGAGGGAGGCCGCGCGGCCCCTCCAATTCAGTTCAAAGCCCCGGGAGGTGGTGGTCCCGGGGCTCTGGGGTCCGTAACGGACCCCCATATTTAAATGTTTAGTGCCCCGGGGAGGTGGCGGTCTCGGGGTGTGTGGGGGCTGGAGCCCCCCACACAGGTTGTCATTAATTTTAAAAAGCCCCTGGGAGGTGGTGGTCTCGGGGCTGCGGGAGGGCTCAGAGCCCTCCCGCACCATTTTTAAAAAGCCCCGGGGTGGAGGTCCCGGGCTTGGGGGCCCTTGAGGCCCCCACACATTAAATTATCCCCCACCATGCCCCCGGGACTTGGGCCACCCGGGGCCAATTAACATCGGGCGTGGAGACCGCGCTCGATGCTCGGCAGGATTCGCGCACCCTGAGCGCATCCTGCCGATTTTTAAAAAAATTATTTTTTGCCCAGGGGGTCCTTGTGGGACCCCTGAGCAAACCTAGGGGGTCAGGGTGTTTCTACCTCTGCCCCTTTGTGCGCTTTAAGCACTTGTTTCTGTCCCTCGGTTCTACCGAGGATAAATGGCTGCCAACATTTCCTGAATCGGAATGTTGACAGCCAATTAAAATGCAGCTCGTGATCGGGACGGTGCGCGCAGGGTGCGCTGAGGGTGCGCGAATCCTCCGTGCCCATAGATATCACTAACTTTTACTTTTCATTTTCTCAGCAACTACTGAACGGATTTACACCATTTAACAAAAGGGTTCTTTCTGAACCAAGAACTACCTCTTTGCCAAATTTGGTGTAATTCCGTTCAGCAGTTCGGGCTGTAGCCGTGTCTAAAGTTTCCTATGGAAAAATGCATGGGGAAAACGCGTTTTGGGACCCTCTTTTTCTCGGCCCCACTTGACGTATCACCCCGAGACTTTCAGGGTAGGAGCGGACCGGAGCGCCCCACGAAGTTTGGAAAATTTCGCAAGATACGTCAACCGGCAAGAGAGTTATTTCAAATAGAATGTCATGGATTTCCTATGGATAATAGGTTGTAACTATAACTATCTACTGGCGACCGCCAGTAGATAATATATATATATATATATATATATATATATATATATATATATATATATATATATATATTACCTACTGGCGGTCGCCAGTAGGTAGTTATAGTTAGGACTCGTTTCTATTCAAAAAGCGTTTTTTATTTTCCCAATAACTTTGGCGTCGTTTGACGAATCTTCGCGAAATTTTCAAAACTAGTGGGGCGCTCCGGTCAGCTCCTGTCTTAAAAGTTTCGGGGTGATTCGTTAAGCGGGGGATGGGAAAAAAGGGGGGTCCTAAAACGCGTTTTCCCCATGTAATTTTCCATAGGAAACTTTAGACAAAGCTACAGCCCGAACTGCTGAACGGAATTACACTAAATTTGGCAAACAGGTAGGTCTTGGTTCAGAAAGAGCCCTTTTTGTTAAATGGTGTAAATCCGTTCAGTAGTTCCTGAGAAATTTAAAAAAGAAAAAGTTTCGATATCTGAGCACCGAGGAGGGTTCGCGAACCCTCCCGAGCATGAGCTCAATTCTGATTGGCTACCAACACTCCAAACCAGGAAATGTTGGCAGCCATCTTGTGACTCGGTAACCGGGTCACAAGAAATCAGAAAAAAAACATGAAAAAGAAGAAAAGGGGTCAGGGTAGAAACACCCTGACCCCCTAGGCCTGCTCAGGGGGTCCCACAAGGACCCCCAGGGCCCAAAAAAGCTTCTTTTTTTTTTAAACGGCAGAAATCGCGTTGGGGTCGCGAATCCTGCCGTGAAAATAAAAAAAAACAAAGTGCGGTCTGCCGCGCTTCATTTTCAAAAAGCCCCCGGGTGGGCCAGGTCCCGGGGGCACTCGCCAATTAATTTGCAGGGGCCCGTGAGGGCCCCTGCTGCCCCAGGGACTGCCACCTCCCCGGGGCTTATTTCATTGTATGCGGGGGGCACTACGGCCCCTGCAGCCCCGGGGACTGCCACCTCCCCGGGGCTGTAAAACAAAATGCGTTGGGGGGTCCCAATACCCCCCCACGCTGCCCCGGGGACAGCCATCTCCCCGGGGCTTTGAAAATGAAATGCTGGGGGCATGCGCCCCCATCCCCGCAGTCCCGGGGACCGCCACCTCCCCGGGGCTCAGTAAAAAAATTTAAATGATGTGTGTGGGGGGGGGGGGGGAAGAGCCCCCCCACATGCCCCGGGGACCACCACCTCCCCGGGGCACATACTAATTAAAAATGCGGGGGTCCGTAGCGGACCTGCATGTCAGCAGCTCCCCTTGCTCAAAATCAATGCCGGCTCCCGCAGGAGGCAGGGAGCCGGCGGGACCGTGGGGGCATTGGGGCTCCCCCCCACAGTCCCCAACGAGAGGCCATGCCCCAGGGGATGGGGTCCCCAGGGCCAAAAATGGCCCGGGAGGGAGGCACTCAGCCCCTCTCCCTTTTTCTTTAAAAAAATTAAACATTAGGGCATGCCCCGGGGGATGGGGTCTCCAGGGCAAAAATGGCCCGGGAGGGGGGGCACGCTGCCCCCTCCCTTTAAAAAAAAAAAAAAAAGAATTGGCAATGCCCCGGGGGATAGGGTCCCCGGGGCGAATATCAATTAATGGAAGTGGCCGGGTTTTTTTCCGCCAAAGTTTGGAGTCGTGACCCTAGAGCGGCGCTCAGCGTGGCCCCTAGTGTGAACGCGATGGGTGCGCGGCTCTCAGCGCGGTGCCTAGTGTGAACGCGATGGGTGCCCGGCTCTCAGCGCGGCCGCTAGTGTGAACGTGATGGGTGCGCGGCTCTCAGCGCGGCCCCCTAGTGTGAACGCGATGGGTGCGCGGTTTTTAAAGGCACGATGGGTGCACGACCCCAAGCAAAAATAATTAAAACATTTTTTTTCTAAAAGTTGGTTATATGTTGGGTTATTGGGTGGCTCTAAAAAGAGCCCTTGTTTTGATTGGGAGATTATTGTAGCTACATGTAAGTGCGGATGCAGAGCTTCAGGTTGTTGAGAAACACTCTGTTGCCTTGATCAGTGATGTGTACTTCATCACTTCTGTAGATGTCATCCATATGGAAACGAAGATTGTTGTTATAGATGGAGCCCATCCTATGGTCTCTGAGGTAAGTGGAAACAGTTTTATTGACATTTTTTCTAGCTTTCTCAATCTGTGGACAGAATTGATTGGACCATTTCCATTTCTGTCTTTGGCATATGTTAGAGTATACAAAGATAGTTTGGGGGAAAAGCAACATCAATTCTGCAAAGGTGTCCTTCATTAGCATTTCCAGACCTACCCCAGTCAATGTGCCTAGGTCATTGCCACCACAGTGCACAATCATGAGGTCAGGGGTTGGAGATGCAAAAAGGTTTTAACCAAAGGCATCAATTGGTGCCACTTTTAATCCTCTCTGTCCAATCCATTTAATGTCTACATTTTGCAAAGCTAGGTCTTTGTCAATACCTCTGCGTTCAGCATACCTTTTGCACCAGAAAACATAGCTGTGCCCAACAATCCACACTGTAAGCATCTTGAAGGGATGTCTGTAAGTAATGTAGAGATGTCTGTAGCTGAGGTTGTCAGTTGGTAGAATGAGAGGTATGTAAAATGGTGGACAAGATGCAATTAAAAAAAAAATTAGAGAATTGATTGGCTGTTTAAGAACATTCTATATTCAAAAATAGGGTGCATTTTACTTTTTTTTAAAAGCTTTTTTCTTATTGGTTAGTAAAAAATGTTTGAAAGGTACAATAGAAAGGATAAGATCATATTTTGCCAAGTCAACCACATCTGCTGTTTGTATTTGCAACATTGTGTGGTGAACTTGAAAATATGGTGAACTTATGACCTGTGAGTTCAGTTGAATATTCCATGAACTGTTACTATGGAAACTGGCATGAAGCAGAATGGGGGAAGGGTTAAAAGTTAACTGTGCTTTTAAAATGTGAAATTGTAAATTATATATAAGTAATATTTTTCTTCCAATGAATTTTCCCAACTCAGTACTTTCTTTAGAAGTGGTTTTTAATTAAAAAATAGTGTTAAATTTATTTGTTATATCCTTTTGAACTCCCGTAGGAATTCACCACTCCATCGCGTTGGTGCACGATGGGGTCGCGACTTCTAAAAAAATGTAGGGACAGTTTGGGCACCTTTAGAAGTCAGTTGCTAAGGGTTATTATGTGTAACCAATAGAAATGTGTTTTACAATTTTGAAAAATCTGGGAAGCAATGTGATTTGTTACTTATGCCATTACTGGTTTTACCTTGCTGAGTCTGGTGCATTATATTGATTGCGTGTAAAAGAAAATCCTGTCAGAGTTTGAGAGATTTTAAAATGAACATATTTGCAAGGTGAGTTGTAAATTTGTGAGGTTTATTATAATTTTTTTAACATTATTCAAAAACTGTGTTGTTTAAAATATATTATTAAGTGTAGAGATGTATATTGTACTTTGTTTCATTGTACTTAAATGTTGTTTAAAAAAGAGTCTGTTCAGTAATATGTGTATTTTTAAAGAAGATTACTGATGTTCATATAAGATGTTATTAATTAGGCTGGTTTTTTAAGTCTGTACAAAGGTATAGTTGAATGATACTGCATAATTTTAGATAGTTTGGTAAAGATGCAGCACAACTGTGCAGTTTGAAAGATGTTCATATAAGGTGTTATTAATTAGGTTTCTGTTTTTAGTTTGTACAAAGGTAAAGTTAAATGATGCCACATATTTTTAGATAGAATGGTGAAATAAGGTGCTGTTAATTAGGTTTCTTTTTTCTACTCTGAACAAAGGTATAGTTGAATGATGCCACATAATTTTAGATACAAAGGCGAAGATGTAGAATAAAAGTGTGGTTTTAAAAATGCTCATAAATGGTGTTGTTAATTAGCCTTCTTTTTTAAGCCTATTGAGAGGTATAGTTTAATGATGTCGCATATTTGTAGATAGAATGATGAAGATGTAGCTCAGAAGTAAACCACCACATATTACCTTTGCAGGCATGTTGTACTTATCTGCTTAACTAGATAATACATAATGACTCATCTATGTCTTCAGATTGTATTTATAGAGTTATCTGTATGCTTAGTGAACTATTGAGAGGCTGCCTGACGGATAACAGGAGTGCAAAGGTAGTGACTGGGTGATTTTTAAACTACATGAGTAATGATTGACTGATTCCATATTCTCCAATCACACAGTTAGTATGCTAGCACTCATGAAATCACTCCACCACTACCCAAGCACTTATGAAATCACCCAGGCACTACCCATGCACTCTCTCAATCACCCAAGCACTACCCCAGGTACTCATGCAATAATCCAAGCATTACCCATGCACTTATGCAATCACACATGCAGTACCGAAGCAATTCTGCAATCACCCAGTCAGTATCCAAACACTCATGAAATCACTCCGCCACTACTCAAGCACTTATGAAATCACCCAGGCACTACCCATGCACTCTCCCAATCACCCAAGCACTACCCATGTACTCATGGAATAACCCAAGCATTACCCATGCACTGATGCAATCACACATGCAGTACTCATGCAATTCTCCAATCACCAAGTTAATATGCAAGCACTCATGAAATCACTCTGCAATTACACAAGCAGTTATGAAATCACCCAGGAACTACCCATGCATTCTCCCAGTCACCCAAGCACTACCTTTGCAGTTATTAAATCACCCATAACCTTCTGTTGCATTCGTCTACTTACCTAGACAGTACTCAATGACTAATTGATCCTTTCAGGTGCTATGTATACACTTAACTATGCAGTGAATGTGTATGTATGCACTCAGGAAATTATCTAGCCAGTATCTATTTTCTTCTGCAGAAATTCGAGTGACTACCCTTGCTCCCAATCACCCAAGCACTACCTACGGAGTTTTGGAATCACTCAGGCAGATGTAGTAACGTCTCAGTTTCTAGGTTTTCTTATATTTCAGAAATGTTGTATATATATTTCTTTTACATATCATGATGATTTGTGAAGGTACACTCATATGTATGTGTGCTTTTAGCAATATGGGGACACTTATAGTTGAGTCATGTAATAATGTGCGGGTTTATATTTGGCTAGGCCCAACTGTCATGTACTTATAACAACACCCAAGTACTTGCCATGCAGTTTTACAGTAGTGCAGGAACAACATATGCAGTGCTGTAATCATTCAGCCATTGGTCTTGCACAGATGCAATCATTTAGGCACTATCTGTGCACTTATGCAATCACTAAGGTATAACGCATGCAGTAATATAATCACCCAGGCACTACTGTTGCACTCCTTCAATCACAGAGGTACTATCTTTCTACTCGTGTAATCACTCAGACACTAGTTATGCTGTTATGAAATTATCCTGTCATTACTTTTGGAGTGTTTTAGTTAGTCAGGCTCTACGTCAGTAGTGTTGCAATTATCCAAGAAGTACCCATGCACTTACAAAATCTCCCAGTCACTACCCATGCAGTGCTCCAATCACCCAG
>CAWUFW010024438.1:0-60484 GCA_963921515.1 Calotriton arnoldi | reverse complement strand
GCGTTACGCATTGCTCAACAGGACACCACTGTCAGCCATCTTGCCATTGCTCTCACACCCACACACACTGAACTCCCCACAAAAGCAAGTAAGTATGGGAATGCTGGGAAGTGGGGTGGAGGCAACAGCATGATGGGAGTCACAGTCACAGACATAGCTCACCCCCACAACTGTCCCATCAACACCACCCTGAACCATGCTCACATCACAGGGAGTGGAGAAGGACTCACAAGATGGCTGACACTGGCTACTGCTGTGGGGAGCACAAGGCCCTGCTGGGAAGCAGGACACCACTGACTGACATCCTGAGAGACAACTTCCACTCCCTGCAATGGAAGCACGTTCCATGGTGGGATATCTGGCTGGCTGGCTGGGAAGGAGGAATTGCAGCACTGACCATAGTCACAAGCACCTCCCCTCACACCCCCTCAACACAAACTCCACAGAACCCACCTGGGAGAATGCAATGCCTCACATCCTAACTCAAGATCCCACAAAGAACCACCACCCTGGGTTATGTTGTGTGAAGCACAGGGACACTCTTGGGACTTTTAGCCAAACAACTGCCAGGACAACACTCGCAGCCATCCTGTCAGCACAGGCAGCCCACCCCACAGGGAAGCAGAGTCAAAGGAAGGAAGCATGGGCATGCTGGGAAGGGGGTGGAGGCAATAGCATGATGGGAGTAGTAGTCACAGATATTTCTCAGCCTCACAACTGGCCCATCAACACCACCCTGAACCATGCTCACATCACAGGGAGTGGATAAGGGCACACAAGATGGCTGACACTGGCTACTGCTGTGGGGAGCACAAGGGCATGCTGGGAACTGCACACCAACCAACAGCAGGACACCACTGTCAGCTATCTTGCCATTGCCCTCACACCCACACACACTGAACTCCCCACAAAAGCAAGTAAGTATGGGAATGCTGGGAAGTGGGGTGGAGGCAATAGCATGATGGGAGTCACAGTCACAGACATAGCTCACCCCCACAACTGTCCCATCAACACCACCCTGAACCATGCTCACATCACAGGGAGTGGAGAAGGACTCACAAGATGGCTGACACTGGCTACTGCTGTGGGGAGCACAAGGCCCTGCTGGGAACTGTGCACCAACAAACAGCAGGACACCACTGACTGACATCCTGAGAGACAACTTCCACTCCCTGCAATGGAAGCACGTTCCATAGTGGGATATCTGGCTGGCTGGGTGGGAAGGAGGACTTGCAGGACTGACCATAGTCACAAGCACCTCCCCTCATACCCCCCCTCAACACAAACTCCACAGAACCCACCTGGGAGAATGCAATGCCTCACATCCTAACTCAAGATCCCACAAAGAACCACCACCCTGGGTTATGTTGTGTGAAGCACAGGGACACTCTTGGGACTTTTAGCCAAACAACTGCCAGGACAACACTCCCAGCCATCCTGTCAGCACAGCCAGCCCACCCCACAGGGAAGCAGAGTCAAAAGGAAGGAAGCATGGGCATGCTGGGAAGGGGGTGGAGGCAATAGCATGATGGGAGTAGTAGTCACAGATATTGCTCAGCCTCACAACTGGCCCATCAACACCACCCTGAACCATGCTCACATCACAGGGAGTGGATAAGGACACACAAGATGGCTGACACTGGCTACTGCTGTGGGGAGCACAAGGGCATGCTGGGAACTGAACACCAACCAACAGCAGGACACCACTGTCAGCCATCTTGCCATTGCCCTCACACCCACACACACTGAACTCCCCACAAAAGCAAGTAAGTATGGGAATGCTGGGAAGAGGGGTGGAGGCAATAGCATGATGGGAGTCACAGTCACAGACATAGCTCACCCCCACAACTGTCCCATCAACACCACCCTGAACCATGCTCACATCACAGGGAGTGGAGAAGGACTCACAAGATGGCTGACACTGGCTACTGCTGTGGGAGCACAAGGGCATGCTGGGAACTGCACACCAACCAACAGCAGGACACCACTGTCAGCCATCTTGCCATTGCCCTCACACCCACACACACTGAACTCCCCACAAAAGCAAGTAAGTATGGGAATGCTGGGAAGAGGGGTGGAGGCAATAGCATGATGGGAGTCACAGTCACAGACATAGCTCACCCCCACAACTGTCCCATCAACACCACCCTGAACCATGCTCACATCACAGGGAGTGGAGAAGGACTCACAAGATGGCTGACACTGGCTACTGCTGTGGGGAGCACAAGGCCCTGCTGGGAACTGTGCACCAACAAACAGCAGGACACCACTGACTGACATCCTGAGAGACAACTTCCACTCCCTGCAATGCAAGCACAGTCCATGGTGGGATAACTGACTGGCTGGGTGGGAAGCAGGGCCGGCTGTCAACCAAATACAACCAATGCAGACCATGTTCACACCCCAACAAATACATAGAAATGCCCAAATAATGCAGGACAATGTGCCACACCAATATCAACCCCTGACTGTGACGACTTAGGACAATGCAATGTACAGGCCCGCACCCAGAGGCACAGTCACAACTGTCAGGTGTGTCAACCATTGATGCCTGCAGAAACATAACATACATTGTGTGTGTCTCCCAAAAACAGGTGATGATGGGGACACAGCAGCAGGCGCTGAGGAGTCCCAGTCCCAGGCTCAAGAGGATGCGGAGCTCACTGGTGTCGTACAGCCTCTGCCCTCCTCGGACGAAGAAGACCAACCTGGCACATCCGGTGCAAGTCTACATGCAGCACCAGCAGGACCACCAGCTGCAGCACCAGCAGGACCACCAGCTGCACCCCCTGCACCCACCCCTCCAACGACTGTCACCACAAATACCATCCCTGCCGACATGGACAGAACAAGGAGCATCACCAGCACAGGGACCCTGGACCAACGTGGGGCCATGGACACCACCACCACCACCAACCCCCAAGGTGGACCAGGGTCATCTGTGCGTGCCACTGCACGCACTGCACATGTCGGCAGAGATGGTGGGAGGAGTGGGAGACAGAAGGTCAGCTGCTTGCAGACGTTGCTGGTGTGCATGATGACCCACAACTGGTACGCATAGCTGATGCGTACCAGTCCAGCACAGGAGATCTCAGCCAGGTAGTGGGGCTCCTCAGAGACATGAAACAGCAGCAGGCTGCCCATCATGCCCGCTTGGACTCACACATGTCCCGCGTGGACTCACACATGTCCCGCTTGGAGTCCAAGTGGGACGCACTGCATGAGATGACGGCGGTGCACAGGGACATTTTACAATGCCTCCGCCAGATGAACAGCAACCAGTCCACACCTCCCTGTGTGCCAACAACATCTGGTGCTGAACAAACTGCAACTGCCACAGGGAGGGAGGATGACTCTGGCGGAGAGTCCCCTGCACCGCAGCAGCCTGTACTTGAGGGCCCCCCAAAGAAGAGGGGTCGTCCGAGGAGGGGCAAGTGAGAGGCCGATGGCCAAGCGCAACTCCCAGGAAGCCTGAACCTGTTCTGGATGTTCACCTTTGTGCACAGACTGTTCACCCTGTTGACGGCAACACAACTCCCACACATTGCATGGGAGTACAAGTTGGACCAATGTCTCAGACAACTGTGGCCCGATACTGGGGATTTTGTCTACCAGGACTTTCAATTCACCTAGGAACTTCTGATTACAAGATATATGTACAGCACTACCCATCCTATGCACTATTCACACAAATGTATCACAATAAACACACTAATACACCATACTTGCCTATGTTGTGATTCCAACGTGGATGCTGTTATGGGGATGATGAACTGCAAAATTACACTGTGTATGCGAACTGCAACAGCAAGTACAACACAGGCATGTGAGTAAAGGCAACGTGACACATATGAGGGAGACACACCACCAGGGCTACACAACACATACACACCTAGGCCATCTGACTCATTGCCTACACTGATGTTGCCAGGGAAGACGGTGCAATGCAAAGACACCACACCCATTCCCAGTTGTAGTCAAGTAGCCCACAGGTGCAGTAAGCAAATGGCAGTCAAATGTGTGACCACAGACAACGCACATCACAAAGTGAAGCACAGGTTTATTACACAGTTGCAACATGTCGTAACCACTACAGATGCAAGGTAATCCCACCTGGCAGCGGGCACACAGTCAACAACTGTAGAAGGAAGGAAGTCCATGGGTGTGGCGCACATCACCTGTAGGGACACAACAGCTACCACCCTGGAAGTACAATCACGTCGTCGGTGGACACAGTTGACCAAACGAATCTGAAAGTACCCTGTGAAGGACAGAAATGACACACACTCAAAAGCAATGGAGAACAGGACAGAACAGCAAAACTCATGCACAATACATGTTACAAGATACCCACCCAGAACCAAGTTAGCATGTCAACACTGTTGGGGAGTACAGACCACCTGTAAGCACGCATCGCTACACACATCCAGTCAAGTAGCCCATGGACACACTCCAACAGCACCAGAGCACCACCTACACATATCATACCAACTCACATCATTGACATGACACCTCAGGATACTCACATTCAGCTAAAGAAGTTGGTGATGAGCTGTGTGCGGACATCACCCTCATCATCATCATCATCACTGGCATCGTGGTCCAGGCCAGGATCCTCCACAGGTGGCGGATGTTGGTCATTGTCATCCTGGATGAGAGGCAACTCCTTCCGCACTGCCAGGTTGTGGAGCATGCAGCAGACGATGATAATCTTGCACACTTTTGCAGGGGCATATGGGAGGGACCCTCCGGTCTTGTCCAGGCAGCGGAAGCGGCTCTTCAGGAGACCAAATGTCCGCTCAATGACTCTCCTGGTCCGACCATGTGCCTCATTGTAGCGCATCTGGGCTGGTGTCACAGGGTTCCTGAGGGGTGTCAGCAACCACGGCATGTTGGGGTATCCCGAGTCACCTACGGACAGACAAGTGCACATCAACTGACTTGGAAAAGTGGGCGGAATACTACAGATCAGATCACACACAATGGCACAAAGTCAGTACACACCGACAAGCCAGGCACGCTGGTTCTGCATCTGTGCCATCATCCTGGGGATGCGACTACTCCTCATCACAAAGGCATCATGTGCTGAACCAGGAAACGGGCACACACGTGTGTGATGGTCATATCTGCAAGACACACCACCAGTGCATTGACCGAGTGGTAGTGCTTGCGGTTCCTGTAGGCCTGCTCCTGGGCCTGTGGTGGTACCAAAGCCACATGTGTCCCAACAATGGAGCCAATGACATGCGGCATCCTCCCCAGGGCATAGAAGTCACTCTTCACGTCAGTGAGTCGTTGCAGTCTAGGGAAATAGATGTACCGGTTCAGGAATAGCAACATTGCCACCAAAACATCGCGGGGCACACGGCTCAACATGGTCTGTGACATCCCACCAGCAGTCGCCACAGTATGTTGGAAGGTACCAGTGGCAAAGAAGTGTAGGGCTGCCATCACCTTCACCTTGGGGGTCAGCGCTGTAGGATACGGCCGGCCAGGCTGCAAATGTGGGGCCAACTGCACTGCCAAATCCTCAATCAGCTGCCTGGTGAAGCGGTACCGTCGGATGCTGTCCCGTTCCACCATCGTTGCCAGGTCTGGGAATGGTCGATGGACAGCAGGAGCCCTGCAGTGCAGAGGAGAAGAAAGCAAGATTGTCAGTCAGCCCACATATGCGGCATTGAACACACTCAATATCCCAACATACATCATTATGAGGCACAACTACATGAAGTGTGCAGTTCCGTAAGGACATGTATGGTACATACATGGCCAACATCTGTCATCACGGTTCAACAAGTGGCATCAATAAGTCCCAGGTTGGCCCATTGGATATCATGAGGCCGTGTCACAGTTCCCATCTCCTGCTGCCGTGTCACAATCACCCCCCACAGTGACATGTGACGACAGATGTGCCCCAGGCATCACAGCTCAACGACAGGTACATTCCCAGGGACCCTGTATTGCCACATGGACACTGGCATTACATGGAGTATCATGTATACACCACAGCAAAACAACTATGACCCCCACAGGTAGTGGTCCCACTTGCCACTGCAGGACAGACATGGACGTCTGTGACACACACACGCACAACATCAAAGTCCATGCACACACAACGTGGATGTGGAGAATGTCTCCCATTGTGCACATGAAATCAGAGACATTGTAAACACTACATGCACACAGACTGTGGAGGACCATCACTATTGTGCCACTGGGACACCCTGGCTCAAACATACCGTCCCACATGGGACTCACGGGGTATGTGACATGACATACACATACACCACCGTGAAATGTGACCATGGCACATGCACAGATATGAAAAGTTGCACATCACAGTGGTCATGTACACGTAACACCCAGGATCCTGTCCCCATGAACACGTGCACAGCCAGGGGTGGCTGCCCCCAGGTGACACCCACAGGACAACATGTACACCAACATACACACAATAGGAAATGCAGCCTTACATGCCTTATCATACAGTTTGGACAGGCTGTCGTGTTGTAGGTGTGCCCCTCACTCCCTGGGAGCTATCTGTGGCTGGCATATGTCCATCTGAGACAGGCATGGTGACATATGCCAGTCACTTGTACAGGGATGCGTTGAACAGCAATGGACCGATCGGTGCCCCCGGCCGGCCCATTGCATTCAATGTGTGCGGGTACAGCGTTGTACCCCTGTACGCGTTGATCAGCAATGGACCGATCGGTGCCCCGGCCGGCCCATTGCATTCAATGTGTGCGGGTACGCGTTGTATCCCTATGCGCATTGATCAGCAATGGACCGATCGGTGCCCCGGCCGGCCCATTGCATTAAATGTGTGCGGGTACGCGTTGTACCCCTGTACGCGTTGATCAGCAATGGACCGATCGGTGCCCCGGCCGGCCCATTGCATTCAATGTGTCGCGAGTGCAGCGTTGTACCCCTATGCGCGTTGATCAGCAATGGACCGATCGGTGCCCCCGGCGGCCCATTGCATTCAATGTGTGCGAGTGCAGCGTTGTACCCCTATGCAGCGTTGATCAGCAATGGACCGATCGGTGCCCTCGGCCGGCCCATTGCATTCAGTATGTCGCGGGTACCGCGTTGTACCCCTATGCAGCGTTAGTACCGCAATGGACCGATCGGTGCCCCGGCCGGCCCATTGCATTCAATGTGTGCGGTGCACGCGTTGTACCCTATGCGCGTTGATCAGCAATGGACCGATCGGTGCCCCCGGCCGGCCCATTGCATTCAATGTGTCGAGTGCAGCGTTGTTCCCCTATGCAGCGTTGATCAGCAATGGACCGATCGGTGCCCCGGCCGGCCCATTGCATTCAATGTGTCGCGGGTACGCGTTGTACCCCTGTACGCGTTGATCAGCAATGGACCGATCGGTGCCCCGGCCGACCCATTGCATTCAATGTGTGCGGGTACACGTTGTACCCCTATGCGCGTTGATCAGCAATGGACCAATCGGTGCCCCGGCCGGCCCATTGCATTCAATGTGTGCGAGTGCGTGTTGTACCCCTGTACGCGTTGATCAGCAATGGACCGATCGGTGCCCCCAGCCAGCCCATTGCATTCAATGTGTGCGGGTACAGCGTTGTACCCCTGTACGCGTTGTACCGCAATGGACCGATCGGTGCCCCCGGCCGGCCCATTGCATTCAATGTGTGCGGGTACGCGTTGTACCCCTGTACGCGTTGTACAGCAATGGACCGATCGGTGCCCCGGCCGACCCATTGCATTCAATGTGTGCGAGTACGCGTTGTACCCCTGTATGCGTTGATCAGCAATGGACCGATCGGTGCCCCCGGCCGGCCCATTGCATTCAATGTGTGCGGGTACGCGTTGTACCCCTGTACGCGTTGTACCGCAATGGACCGATCGGTGCGCACCCATTGACAATGGCCTAGCCTGGCAACGGACGCGTTTTCGAAATTCGAACGAGTCGGTTGCTGGAAATTCAGTTGGTCACCCACAACAATGTTGCAAAATCATGTATGTCATGAAGTTGAAGATTTGAAGGATGCTGTGGGCGTGTATTGGTGCTGCTATTCCATGGATTGGCCAGATTCAGAAGATGCAAACGACTTGGACCTATCACTTTGGACACAAGGGAGAGTATCTGCCTCTCCAGCACATATATATTGCTGGCTGTTCCCCTTAGAGCTCACTTGCCTGCACTACATGCTCCAGGACGACATCTGCCACTGCACTGCTGCTGTCTCTGCCCCTCTGGACCCTGCAATGGCACGTACTGTGGAGAGAGCCCCAGCCTTCAGCCTTGAGGAGAACCAGGCCCTGCTGGACAGCCTACTTCCACAGTACAGCAAGCTGTATGGGACACCAGGGGAGCAGGTGAGTGTTCTTGCACTGCCTTTCTGAATGTGCATTTTGTCTGACTAGCAAGGCTGAAAGTCTGCACGCCACTGGCTAGCAGGCTCACTGAGTAGTTGTCACCCCCATAGTGTGTAGTGACATGCACTGGACAGGTATGGTGCAGTGACAGTGCATTTGAACAAGGTTTTACTTCCCATGCAATGATACCATGTAGTGACGTCTGGCAAACTGTCCATGGGCAGCGTTGCACTGCCTGTGTACATCATGTGCCCCTGTGAATGAGACATGTATATACAACTGTGTCATGCACGGATATGTTGCATGTGTAGTAATGGCCTTTTCACGTTGTCATCCTGACAGGTTAATGCCCATCGGAAGCAGGAGATCTGGAAGGACATCGTCTGGGCTGTCCGGTCCGTGAGGGTCTACAAGCGCCGGATCCGCAACTGCCAGAAGAGGTGGCAGGACCTTCGGGGCTGGACCCGGAGGATTGCACGGGTCCAGCTGAAGCTGTCGCCTCCTCGCAGGAGGGGCAGAACACGGACCCTGACCACCCACATGCTCCAGATCCTGGCAGTGGTGTTTCCAGACCTGGATGGGCAGCTGAAGGCCAGACAGCAGCAAGGAGGGGGTGAGTCAAAGACTGCACTGTGAACTCTGTATTACATGCTATGTGCCCTCCTCTGGCCTGGTTCAACTGCCACAGTACAGCAGTCATGTTGTCCAGGAGTCATGTCCCTCTATTGTGCACTGCCCACTCCTCATCTGATACCCAGGTGTGGCCCTTACATTCAGGGAATTGTGTCACTTGGGACTGTGTCCTTGCAGTTTGCTTCACTAAAGGTGGGGGACAGCATCTGTTTCCCTAACTCTGTTGTGGGCATCATGGGTGGGTCCATTGTTCACACAACGCCTGTGTTCGGACATGTAATCTGCGTGTTGCTTTGATATGCGGTCCACTTGCTGAGCTGAGCCACCACATGTGCCTGGGGTATGTGGCACACACCCATGCAGCGGGTGGGAACAATGTTTGGGCCCCAGGAGTGTGCAGATTACGTGTGTCACACATACATAGCCAGCTATCCACTGTCCAGGGCTCATCCCTCATTCATGTGGGGCAGGACAGTCATGCCTACTCCAGGCCATGCAATGCACTCTGTACTCCCACTCCCGTGTATCAGCTGACACATTGTGCGCAGTGATTTGACCCCTCAGGTGTCTGCCTCTGTGTCAGTGTGCTGTGGATTTGTTGCCAGGACTGCTGGGGTGTTTCTCGGTAGGGGCTCAGCATGCCACTGGAGATGTGACCATAGGAGACGATACTTGTGTGTCACCTAGGTGTTTGATCAGCTGCCCGTGCAGACTGGGGTATGCGAATGTGAAGTTCAGGCAGCTGTTCCCCATTCACAGCAGATTGTGAGGGGCTCAGGTTCAGAGGGTAGTGTCACAGGTCTCCCATATGTCCAATCGGTATGACCTGGACAGATGAGGGTTAAGATGATGTGTTGTGTGGGGGATGTACATGTGCACTTGTGCAGCTCCAGGACTTGCATTCCCCATGACCTACTATTGTGACACAGTGCAGAGTGTTGTTGTCTGGCTGCCAAGTCATACATCACTGAGACAGTGATGTATGACTTAGCAGTCATGCCTCCGCCATGGCATGTGTCTACTTATTGGTGATCCTGCAGGGGAGTGACATGTGCTACATGCACACCATTGTGGCGATGGCTATCAGGACATGGGTGCATCATGGTGTCTGTCGCTGGTATGCATCACATGCATTTCCTATTTGACTCTGGGCGTCCCTTTCATCCGGAAACCTGTACTGACTCAGTGGCAAGAGTTGTGATGTGTGCATGTCCACATGCTACACCGTGTCCTCTGCACTGTCCAACTACTGTGTAGTTGGTGCATGTGTCCACACTGGGGTGTTGCTATCCAACAGACCCAGACAGATGGGTGCAAGGCCATGTGGGATGTGAGTGCCATGGTTGGCATCAGACTGACAATTGGCTTCTCCTGTTCAGTTAGGGCACTTTTAGCAATGTACAACTAATGATGCCAGGGCTTGCTCTGTAATGTGCTGTGCTCACAGTGGTGTGTGCGTTTGGTGCAGGTGACTGATGTCTGTCTGTTTCCCCATTGTTTGCAGATACATCCACGGCCACGGAAGGGGACAGCTCCACGGACCAGGAGGAGCCGGAGAGCCAGACTGGGTCAGCAGCCGAGGAGTGGTCGGAGGGACCCAGTGGCACGGAGGGCGAGGGAGCCACACCGAGGAGTCCTCAGCACCATCCACCTCAGCTGAGGACCAGAGCAACTCGGAGGATGACTCCCTTATGGAGGCGGGTGTCAGCAGCCACCACACCCCAGCTAGTGTTGCTGTCCCCGCCACCACCAGCACCACCACCGCCCTCCCATCAGCTCCCATTCCCCAGGTCCGTGGAGGCTCCCATGTTCGGGAGCGTGTCTCCTTTGGGCCAGGCACCGCACCCCTGCCCCTGTGTCCCCTGCTGCCCTGAGTGAGGAGTCTGTGTACCTCCTTCGCCAGCTCCATGTAGGGCAGACAGCCATGCTGAGTGTCCTCCATGCGCACACCGCTCTGTTGACTCAGCTGGTGTCGTTTATGGAGGGCATCTCATCGGGCATGTCTGACCTACAGAGGGGCAATAGGTCCATGGACTCCTCCCTGATGGCAGCAGTGTCCCTCCTCAGACAGTCCCTCACCCCTCCTGCCTCTGCTCCATCCACACTCCCCAGCACCTTACCCATCCCAAGCACACACACACCGGCACAGGCACACACCAGCACACACACATCCAGCACACAGACACACACGCCACAAACAAATCGCACACGCACGCACAGTCAGGGGACTGAAACCAGACTCACAGGGGATGGGGCCCTGGAACACACACACGCATCCACGAGCACTGCGCAGTCCTCAGTTGCCTCTCCCTCCAAAACACCCTCCCTTGCCTCACCTGCAACCCCAAAGACCCAGCGGCTCTTCCTCAGTGACCTCGGCCTCTTCCCCTCCCGATCCAGCTGATACAGCATTCAGGGGGAAGAGGAAGCCCACCCACACGGAGCAGAGTGCCCCTCGCCCCGGACACCCTCCCCCAGGCGCAGACAGACTGAGGCCCCCACCCGCAAGTCCCCCGGAGTCATAAGAGCAAGACCCCGCCGCCGCCCTGCAGCTCAGGCACCAGGTCTCCTTCCTCCATCCCTTAGGCCCCCACTCCACAGGTGCCCCCACCACACCCTGCCCCAGGTTCCCCCACCCACAGATATACCATCCCCAAGAGGATCCGGCCTTCTCCCCCTGCCACTTGCTCTCCAGGCACCACACCCCCCGCTGCGCTTGTCTGTGCCACTGATGTGGTGAGGGTGTCCTCCCCCTCTGTCCAGCCCACCTTGCCTGTTCCCCATTCTCCTCCCCTGGTGGTAGGCACTGCAGTGGAGTCCACTACCACCCTGTCTGACTTGGGCACTGCAGTGGCGGACCTGTCCACTCCATCTGCAGGGTCCACTGCAGTCGTGCCGGCACCCACAACATCTGAGTCATGCCCCCAGTTGTGCCGGCACACACCATGTCAGACACCTCCACTGCAGTTGTCAGTGGCTCTCCAGCACCCACCACCCCTTCCCTGCTTCCTCCTGGTGAGCCCTGATCCTGTCCCTGCGGTGCCTGGCCTGCCCCTCCGGTTGCCCCTCCTAGTGGATTGTCCCTGGTTTTGTGCAGGCATGCGTAGGGTGACATCTGCCACTGTCACCCTGTTTGGACTTTGACAATGGACTGGCCATTGGCCTTTGTGTTTTTCTGGACTTTCAGTTTTCATTGCACACATATGCTGAATAAAGCAACTTTCTGTTCTCTAGTGCTTATGCTTCTGATGTACATGTTGTTGATGATGCTAACCATGCCCTTGCTGCAGTGATGGTGATATTTGGTCACATGATAATGAAGTGTTACTGTGCAGGAACCCATGTGGTCCAGGGGAATGTGTCCTATCCTGTAGTGTATCCATGTCATCCATAGCAGCATCTGAGGGTGTCATGTGTTCAGTATTTGGCAATGGGATTTCCTACTTACATTAGCAATTTCACATCTGTGCCTTCCACCCCTGCACATCTGTTGTGCCTGCCATTGTTCAATTCGTCTACTTCCCTGACCGTGTGGCCATCTCCACTGGACATGCAGGTTTGGGCATCAATGGGGAAGGACTCATCTGTGTTGTCGGTGCAACATTGCTATACAAGTGTGTTGGATCTGTGCTGATGATTTCGTTGGCACTTCCATGACCAGGCTGATGTGACGGGAGCCCTCATTTGGTGCTAATTGTTGATTGTGTGACCAAGTGCTCAGCTGACATGATGGGGCCCTACTGAGGCAACATATGGCACAGCTTTCCTCACACAGGAGTGGAGTCCCCTCATGGCAGTGTGTACTCCTGTGACATTGCCTGCGCCCAAGGTGTGTGTTGTATGTGCATGTCTGTGTGTTCACTTCCGTTTAGCTGTGCATGCTGTGATCCCTAGTGTTGTACCTGTTTGTGATGCTTGCTGAGTTGACCTATGTTCCCCAAAGTCTTCTCCCTGGGTTCCCTGTGATGTGGGTGCATGGCACATTACTGGTCATCAGGGTGTCACCCATAGGTGTGTTTGCTGTCAGGGCTGAGTTTGTGTGCAGACGCAGATGGGTCACAGTCAGGTTTCCCCTTGGCACTTGTTGTTTGCCCCTGTCATGTGATTTCCAGTTTGTGTTATCTTTCAGTGATTGTGACACGTTGTGTGTGTGACTGCTGGCACTCCTCAGGGTCCGGGCTGCAATGTTGGTTGTTGTCTATGTGAGTTCTTTGTGGGTGACCTTGGCTTCTTCATTGGTGTGTGACTGTGGCTGGGATCCCATTGGTTGGTGTGGTATTGCCGTCATGTCCGTGTACAGCGTAGTGTGCAGTGTGTCAGACATTCAGGAGTCTTGTTGAGTGGCCATGTGTGATGTGTTTCTGCACCTTGGTTCCCACCCACCACCCTGGAATAGTCATGGGTGCATGTGCAATTTCACCAGTGCATGTGTGCTTCTCTGCTGCACATTGTTGGAGGTCGAGGGGTGTGGTGTTGAGTGTGTGCAGATGAGAGTTGTTGCCCGGCTAGGCCCCTGCCTCCATGTTGGCCTTGGCTTACTGGCCATGCTGATTGATTTGTGCTTGTGTAGGTGTGATGGTAGTTTGTTGCTCAGGACACATGACTGTGGTTCACAGTGCGAACGACATTTAGCTTTGTCATCACAGTGGGATTGTAATGCAGCCCAGGGTCACCACATTGTGGGGGCCCTGGGGGTAGTGCTGTGGTGTGTCTGTGTCTTGCTGTGTCAGTTGCTGTTCCTACGTGCCTGTGTGACATGTGTGATTTGTGCTCCCTCTCATCTAACAATGCCTGCTTGCCCACATAGGGGATTTGGATCCATGAGTTACCTTTGTGTGGCACTGTATGCACATCTGTATGATTGGTATTCAGGTCTCCTCATGTGTTGTGTGGTTGCCTGGGGACACTGGCACCCCCCCTCACCTGTTGTGTATGATGTGCAGTGTGGGTCTGCCTGTTTGTGTTTGTGCATCTGCACCACTGCATTGGCATAACTTGGGTGTGCCATTGGTTGTATGTAGTTTGGTGGCTTTCCCCTGCTGTCCCTGGGACTCCTAGGTCATCGGTCAGCACAATGATCATGGTTTGTGTGTCCCATTGCTGCCATGGTATGGTATCTGTTCACCTCACATCTACAGTCTCCACAGGGTATCTGCATTTGTGTGCCCATTGGTGCGAATATGTGGGTCTGCATTCTGATGGTCACTTCTGTCATTGTGTCATTGATGAATGTTGACAGTGTCAGCCCCCATGGGTGTTGTTTGTCTGCACATGGCCAAAGGTATGTCTTATTTGCACTGCAGTATTTGGCTCCCCCAATTTATGTTGCAATGGGACACATGCACTACTTTGCCACTGATGTGTTTTATGTTCTGTGACCAGGAATCATCCATGCAGTTTGGCAGTTGCAGCTCTTTCTTTGTCAACACTTACATTTTGGTCACTGTGATGATGGGGCTTTGGGCCCCATTGCCACACTGTTCAAAATGTGCTTCAGCTATGGAGCACACACTTACCTTTTGGTCACTGTGATGATGGGGTTTGGACCCCATTGCCACAATGTTCAAAATGTGCTTCAGCTATGGACCCCACACTTACCTTTTGGTCACTGTGGTGATGGGGCGTTAGACCCCATTGCCACAATGTTCAAAATGTGCTTCAGCTATGGACCCCACACTTACATTTTGGTCACTGTGGTGATGGGGCGTTAGACCCCATTGCCACAATGTTCAAAATGTGCTTCAGCTATGGACCCCACACTTACATTTTGGTCACTGTGGTGATGGGGGTTAGACCCCATTGCCACAATGTTCAAAATGTGCTTCAGCTATGGACCCCACACTTACATTTTGGTCACTGTGGTGATGGGGGTTAGACCCCATTGCCACAATGTTCAAAATGTGCTTCAGCTATGGACCCCACACTTACATTTTGGTCACTGTGGTGATGGGGGTTAGACCCCATTGCCACAATGTTCAAAATGTGCTTCAGCTATGGACCCCACACTTACATTTTGGTCACTGTGGTGATGGGGGGTTAGACCCCATTGCCACAATGTTCAAAATGTGCTTCAGCTATGGACCCCACATTTACATTTTGGTCACTGTGGTGATGGGGGGTTTGGACCCCATTGCCACAATGTTCAAAATGTGCTTCAGCTATGGACCCCACACTTACATTTTGGTCACTGTGATGATGGGGTTTGGACCCCATTGCCACACTGTTCAAAATGTGCTTCAGCTATGGACCCCACACTTACCTTTTGGTCACTGTGGTGATGGGGCGTTAGACCCCATTGCCACAATGGTCATGGCCTGCTTGCATTGTGGGGGCCACACACATTATGTGTGGCACATGTGATAGGGGGTCACATTGTATGTTCAAAGTCATGTTCAGTGTTGTAGGCATTTGACACAGTCTACACACGCTTGTCATGGTGTTGGGGGATGTCTTTTCTCGCATTCCCTAGGTTGTGGTGTGCTGGTTGTGTCATGCATTGTCCATCCTATGAGTGGGGGTGGTGTTGGTGGTAGGCATCCAGCCCCCATGGGTAGAGGTGGTAGTAGTGACAGGCATCCAGCCCCCCTGGGTAAGGGTGGTAGTAGTGGTAGGCATCCAGCCCCCCCTGGCTAAGGGTGGTAGTAGTGGTAGGCATCTGGCACCCCCATGGCTAAGGGTGGTAGTGGTGGTGGGCATCTGGCACCCCCCTGGCTAAGGGTGGTAGTGGTGGTTGGCATCTGGCACCCCCCTGGCTAAGGGTGGTAGTAGTGGTAGGCATCCAGCCCCCCATGGGTAGAGGTGGTAGTAGTGACAGGCATCCAGCCCCCCTGGCTAAGGGTGGTAGTAGTGGTAGGCATCTGGCACCCCCCTGGCTAAGGGTGGTAGTAGTGGTAGACATCCAGCCCCCCTGGGTAAGGGTGGTAGTGGTGGTAGGCATCCAGCCCCCCCTGGCTAAGGGTGGTAGTAGTGGTAGGCATCCAGCCCCCCATGGCTAAGGGTGGTAATGGTGGTGGGCATCTGGCACCCCCCTGGGTAAGGGTGGTAGTAGTGGTAGGCATCTGGCACCCCCTGGGTAAGGGTGGTAGTGGTGGTAGGCATCTGGCACCCCCTGGGTAAGGGTGGTAGTAGTGGTAGGCATCTGGCACCCCCATGTCTAAGGGTGGTAGTGGTGGTGGGCATCTGGCACCCCCCTGGCTAAGGGTGGTAGTAGTGGTAGACATCCAGCCCCCCTTGGTAAGGGTGGTAGTAGTGGTAGGCATCTTGCACCCCCCTGGCTAAGGGGGGTAGTAGTGGTAGACATCCAGCCCCCTGGGTAAGGGTGGTAGTGGTGGTAGGCATCTGGCACCCCCTGGGTAAGGGTGGTAGTAGTGGTAGGCATCAGGCACCCCCTGGGTAAGGGTGGTAGTAGTGGTAGGCATCTGGCACCCCCATGGCTAAGGGTGGTAGTGGTGGTGGGCATCTGGCACCCCCTGGCTAAGGGTGGTAGTAGTGGTAAGCATCTGGCACCCCCCTGGGTAAGGGTGGTAGTAGTGGTAGGCATCTGGCACCCCCTGGGTAAGGGTGGTAGTGGTGGTAGGCATCTGGCACCCCCCTGGCTAAGGGTGGTAGTGGTTGTTGGCATCCAGCCCCCCCTGGCTAAGGGTGGTAGTAGTGGTAGGCATCCAGCCCCCCCTGGCTAAGGGTGGTAGTAGTGGTAGGCATCCAGCCCCCCATGGGTAAGGGTGGTAGTGGTGGTAGGCATCTGGCACCCCCCTGGCTAAGGGTGGTAGTGGTTTTGGGCATCTGGCACCCCCCCTGGCTAAGGGTGGTAGTAGTGGTAGGCATCCAGCCCCCCCTGGCTAAGGGTGGTAGTAGTGGTAGGCATCCAGCCCCCCATGGCTAAGGGTGGTAGTGGTGGTGGGCATCTGGCACCCCCTGGGTAAGGGTGGTAGTAGTGGTAGGCATCTGGCACCCCTGGGTAAGGGTGGTAGTGGTGGTAGGCATCTGGCACCCCTGGCTAAGGGTGGTAGTAGTGGTAGGCATCCAGCCCCCCTGGGTAAGGGTGGTAGTGGTGGTAGGCATCTGGCACCCCCTGGCTAAGGGTGGTAGTGGTGGTTGGCATCCAGCCCCCCTGGGTAGGGGTGGTGGTGCGCATTCAGGCCCCTGTGTGCATATGTGGCATTGGTGATGGGCATCCCGCCCCTATGGTGCTGCTGTTGCAAGTAAATTCTGCATCCCTCTGTGTGTGTGTGATGTGTCGTGTACGTGTTGTATGTGTTTTGTGGTTGGTGTCTGACTTACCTTCTGCGCCGTACGCGTCCGTGCCTGTTCCGGTAGTAAATGTAGAATATTGGTATGATCGGGACGAAGGGATTCATGGTTGGTTCGTGTCGTTCGTCTTTCTCGTTGCTTCGCGTCGTCCTCGTCGCTTCGCGTCGTCCTCGTCGCTGGCGTGTTCGCCTCGTAGCCGTGGATCGTGTTGTGGCGCGAATCGGAGCTTATGTGCGCCTCTCCCGGATGCTTTGACGTGCCGTGCGTAGCGACGGGTTCGGCGCGTACGGAAAGCGCATCGTACTTGTTCGGCCGGACGGAGCTGCATTTTCCCTTCCGTGCGACTCGATTCTGCGTTTCCGGATTCGCCTCGGTCGGAGAACAGGACCTGGATTGGGTGAGTACGACTCGGCCGGATTCTGTGCTGTTGTGCGCATCGTACTTACTCGTTCGGTCTGCTGTACGGATCGGTCGGGAAACAGGCATTTGCATGGCTTTTTCCCGACCGAATGGTATTGGGTGCGCCTCCGACCAAGATCGGAATCGGCCCCTATGTGTCGAAGAGATACATTTGAAGAGGAATCTTTGATCTCTGGCAAGCAAATGCAATTGACTGCATGCTGCTCCCAGGTCTTTGTGTTTGCAAGTTTCCTCTCCATAGGCAGGGTGTGTTTTAGAAAGGAAGGCTAGGATTTTCCTTAGCAGTTGTTGCAGGTGAAAAGAAAAGCTTACAACCATATTGACTTGATTTTTTATTGAGGTCTCCTTATTCCATGTTACTCCCAAAGATCTAACACTAGAATCTAGAGTTGGTACAGCTCCTATACAGTTGGGCCAATGGGCAACACCGCATCTTCCGCTGGTCTTCCATGCAGCTCAGTCTTACTCGCACCGAATCTCAGGAAGTTGTGCCCTATCCATTGATTGGTGGGTGTCAAAAATTACTCCCAATCTCAATACGGATGATGGAGCCTTACTGTCTAATCTAATAATAAACAGGGTATTGTCAGCAAAATGGGGCACATGCATCAAGCTATTTTGCGATCGTAAACAGTGCGATTTGCAAAAATTGGCCGTTTGCGATAGCAAAATGGCCTTTTCTAATGCATGAAAGATTGTTTTCATTCGAAATTTAGGTAACCGCAATTTTTTGAGATTCCCTAAATTGCGGATGCAAATAGGGAATCGCAATTTGCGATTCCCGAATGCACATGCAAGAAGCCTTTCCTAAATGCGAACTGTGCATTTAGGAAATGCTAATTAACATCAACTTGAAGTTGATGTTAATTATGTGCATACTTTGAAAAATGCACAAAACTGCATTTTTCAAAGTGCCATGTGCTCCTTTTTTTTGGGGGGGGCGCCTCAGGGGGGCCTTAGGCCCCGGGCTCCCTTGCCTTTGCATTACCTAATTTGCGATTCCAATTAGGTAATCGCAATTTAGGTAATGCAAGACCATTCTCACCTAAGGCCCATAGGAAAGAATGGAGTTGCAATTGCAAATAGCAATTCCTTAATTGCGTTTGCAATTCTTAAGGATCGCAATTAGAGAATCGCTATTTGCTGCCTGTTTTGTTGCATTGCATTTTGCGCTTACCAAATAGCGATTTCTTAAAAATCGCTATTTGGTAATCGCAAAATGCAACTTTGATGCATGGGCCCCTATGTTCCTATCCAAACGACCTGACATATATATTAAACAAGATAGGGAAGTGGGGAACACTGCACACAATTAGCAATGTTTTTGCTAGGCTTACCTTTTGATAATTATCTTGGGAATATATTTCCATGGTCAATAGTGCTCACTGCAAGCCAACTGCCATTTGATCTATGTTGTCAATTTATTTTGCATACGACAAAGATTGTATTATGGCACTCTGTGATGGAGGAGGCAACACTTTCTGTGATTTTATTTTTAACACATGGGAGCCTGCAATTCAAGTATAAAAGCCAATCTCTATTTTCCTCATTACAGGCGACTTATGAAGTAGCTAGTCACCTATAATAAAGACATGACTTAACTGCTCAACTGTAATAAATTATTACAGTTGGGTTCTGTTGTCACAATGCCTGCTGCCAGAGTCACCAGCAAGAATAAAGGAAGGACACTGACGTAACTAAAACTACACTTTAAAAAAGGAAAACTAATCCTGCTGTTTCCTTCTTCCACAATATTTTTCTAGATGAACAGTGATAGACAGAAAGGAGATTTTTATGCAGCATGCTTATTTTTTTCCAGGAAATATAGAATCAGCACGTTTCTTAACGTTCTGAGCTGAAGTGTTTTTAAAATTTTATTTGTGGTAAATTTAGTCTAATATATTTTGCAACAAATATCTAACTGCTTTTTAGTGTGTTTAAGTTTGCACTAGAGATTCTAATTTTATTCTTCAAGTTTACAAACACCCTATCTCTTTCACATGAAAGAGCACCACACAAAGGGGCTTATTTACAAGCCCCTTGCGCTGCCGGAGAGTCACTTTTTATGATGCTTCGGCAGTGCACACTGCTGACCCATATGTGAGAGGCCCCAAAAAGCCATGTTGCGTGGCTTTTCATGGCCTCGTAGATATGGTGTAAGGCAACACAGCGCGAGTCGCTCCGTTGCCTTACACTCTGTCAGGGAGGCATTCCATGGGCATTGTGGTAGGTGTTCCCACGCAACACCCATGGGTTTTGATGCATTCCTAGATTTACAAGGACGTGTAAACCTGGGAATGCGTCAAAACCATACGCCTCCCCAAGGGAGGAGTAACAAGGAAAAATAACTTAGGGGCCGATTATGATGGCGGGCGGACTTTGTCCGCCCGCCATCGCCCCGGTAAATGGGACCGCCCGCTATGTGTGCGGTGGTCCCGCACATGTGATTAGGATGCCACTGCCACGGTGGCGGTGGCATCCCCCATTTCCAGCATTGTGGCGGGCGGTGCTCACAACACCGCCCGCCACAGTGCTGGAAATGCATGTTGTGCATCTGCATGCACAACGTGACAGGCACCGCACGGTGCCTGCCATGTTGTATATGCAAATGCCATGTGCACCCCCCACCCCCCAAAATACCTGGGGGCCCGCTACGGGCCCCCAATGTCAGGGACCGCGAGCCTTTCTATGGCGGCGACGCCGCCATGGAAAGGCTCATCACCGCCGGCATCATAATGTGGATGGCGGTGTCTTGCAGACACCGCCACCATATTAATCCCTTTCCGCCCGGTCGACTGATCAGCCGGGCGGAAAACATGCGGACGGTCTTTCCGTCCGCCGGGGTCCCCTCCGCCATGGTAATATGGCGGGGGGGAATTTGGTGGCGGACGGACGAAAATGGCGGGCGGATCGCCACCGCCATGCGGGCGGTGGCGATCCGCCCAACATCGTAATCGACCCCTTAATTTTTTCCTTTTTCTATGTGTGTTGCATCTGCACAAAAACAATCCTGCCAACAACACAGACACCCTTGCACCATGGTGGCGCCAGTGCAATGGGAAAGGACAGGAATGCGCCATATATCATAAGTACAGCACATTCTTCTCCTGGCCTTTTGACACAGGGCAGCACAGCAAAGTGACTTGCTGCGTTGACCTGCATCAAAAACTTCTAAATGAGGATTTAAACATTTTGTGGGAAGGGTGATGATGTGGCCATGTAATGTAAGGAATAAAGCACCCACTGGCATACATCAGAAGGATATTGCAAGTCACCTTGGAGCTCCATGACCTTACAAAGGGACTTGGCTTTCGGCTTTGTTCCTCTATATGGTCACAGACCTTCTCAGTGACTTGCAATATCCTTATAATGTACAGCAGGGAGTAGTTTATGTAATATATTGTTTCTAAGAATTATTTATTGAACATGTACTAAAATGAAGTAGAAACCCTTTCAATGCAGGTTCAACAGTCCCTAACACATGATATTATGGATAAAACAAACAGTGGCAGTTCCCAGTGTCCGGGATATAGTAAAATCTGCAGAATACTACATGGGAGGGCAGGATGGAGTAGGGAAAGATCGAGGGAGGGGAGAGGGAAGAAAGGAAAAGAAGGGGAAGGGAAGGGATTCAAAAGGCACAAATGTACAGGCACATTAGTTCATACATGATTATTCATCAGTAAAATATATTATACGCTGCCACAACCACCATCACAAATGTTGGGAAATCTAGCAGAACATGATAATGCTATAACTGTCTTTAAGCATTTGCAGATATTTTAAAACTGTTGCCAAATCTGCAATATAAAGAGAGTTGTTAGCAACACCGTTTTTGATTTAGTCCATTTAACATCACTATTTCTCCTTTTCATCCTATAAATTGACCAGTTTTCCCATTCCTCTGTAGAAATGGCTATGATAGTTTAAAATATTTTTCCAGGTATCCTGAATCTGCTTGGTTTTGATAAGTCAACTACATCAGAATTTATGGACACCTAAGAATACAGCAATGGGACCATTGATTTAACAGTGATATATTTTTCAGTGAACATATCCAGGGCCAAACAATTACCACTTGTTGACAGTTGTCCTCAGAATTTCTATAACAATCAAAGACTGTAGTCGATTAAAGAAGACAGGAGTCAGCATCTTCATGTAGTTTAGGTTTAATCCAGTTACTCACAGGTCCTAAATTTCATTTTTGTGGGCATTAATCTTCTTAAACCTTCTCTATCCAGAGATTAGTAATCGCTATTGCTTTTTAAAAAAAAAAGTTTTTTAGAGTTTTATGTAGCGCGAACTAGACCTGAGACATTGTGTATCAGAGCGCTTTACATGAGCACCAGTTTCGTTACAGAAGGTCACATTCATTTTTGTTAGGCTTTGATATAGGTTTGCCATATCTGAAACCAAATATCTTCGTTTACGTATGGCTCAGTAGTCCTAGCTTCTAGAAGTGTCGCCATTGCAAAGCACCACCAAATGCTCTTTCCATTCCTGCTGTTTATAACTTTGCTCATGTCCATCCATTGTTTTACCTTGTCGGTGAGAGAGCGTTTTTTAATAATTAGAAATGAATTTTATTCGGTTAGCATAACTAGGCCTCAAATTGGCATTACCTGGCCTCAGTCTGCTTGCACTGACAACAATTTTAAAGCTGTTGAAGAACAAGTGTTGCTTTTATTTTCAATGAATTAGCTTTCATGTTCACGTTTTTAGCTGGTGTTTTTCCTTTCTAGAAAATAAACGAAATAGACTTCATTTTTATTTTGAGCTGTTGGAGATGCAAAATAAAAAATAAAAAAATGTGTTCCATGAGAAGGAATCCATGTACCAGGAGATGTGCCATACAAGTAATATTTTCAAGGCCTGCTCCCGAGGACACAACTGTACTTCATTCATTGCTTAAACTGTCTATTGCTTTGTTTGCTTCAATAGTGCGATGTCATTTCTCTTGTTTGTAGGGTAAGGTGTGGTCAATTATTATTCATAACTCAGTTGTCTTCTAATTGCTTCCTATTTTATGTAGCACAATTTCTCCAGTGTTGATAGGTTCTTCTATCCTTGTTAGGAAAGCACTATGATCTGACTTCACACCATATCAAGTGTGCATTTTTTCATTATTTCGTGTCTACTAGTCAGTTTGCAATAATATGGGGAGCCCTGAACATGGCAATTGCGTGTCTAGTTAATTGTTCTCTTTTTCTGTTTTACTGTTTTTTATTATCTACCACCTTGAGAGTGTATAACTCTTGTAAGTGCACACATGACGTGACACAATAGCAGTACATGAGCAGACATATTCCATCTATACTGTACCACACATCCAGCTAGCAATCGCTAGCAATCTGTTGTATGCTAGCTATGAAAATGCTAATAAAGATGGCTACAAAAAAGTGTGTGTTTTTTCACTGTGTGAAAACTATAAAATGTGTCCTTTCTGGGATGTGTGCTAGACTTCCCTTGCCTTTCAACCGAGCAGTCTCTGTGTCAGGCTGCTGTCTGATTCTGTGCTTAGAGTTTTTGCTCTCACTATCTAAGGCAGAATACATGTTAGACTGTCTGCTGATTTATAATTAGACCTTCTGGCTCTTACCCCAGAGGCAGACTTCATGTCAGTCCTCTTGCTGATTTATGTTTAGTCTTTCCTTTCTTCTTGAACTGATCATATTTATGCAAGTCCTTTGTTGAACTATATTTTGGTTCTGGCTATTTGCTCGCTATGATGGGCAGCCTTATTTAATGTCCCCTCACAATTGGCTTTATTTGCATTCATTATTGACACAGATTTGAATTTGACTAACTACTTTTTGTCTTCGGTAATGATTATTTATTTTTAATAAACCTTTATAGTTTTGACTTTAAATGTTGTAATGCAAAGGCTTTCTTCATTTGCACAAGGGTCTCCATCATTTGGAACCCGATCCTAGGCATTAATCTTTTTAAGGTATTAGTTAAATGCATTGACATCTGCACTTTTTTCTTTGTTATCATTTGTGTGTATTGTTCCTTTGTTTTTTTTATTAGCACTATCATTTTAGTCATACTAGTTTTACTATAATCTCAATGGTTTCTAATGAATTTGTGCACTTTTACTGCTTCTGGGTGAGCTTTGATCATGGGTAAATCATGATAAAGTGCATTCCAATGTAATATTCAAGTTGGAGCTGCACAGAGCTGGCTGGCTCAGCCAATCAGAACTGACCTGTCATACAAGTTATCAAATATACTGTGGCAGAGACTCTAATATTCAGCACCATCTACCATGGTCAAGAACCTTTCCTTGTGCCACATGAAATGTGCACCCTATCTATAACAATGCAACCTGACTTGCAGAAGTTTGTCGATTATCTGCAACTGTGACTACATCAGGTGCTCACACATACAAACCAGGGTAAGGCAGGAATATACAAGTACTGATGGAGGTGCACAGGTGCTGTGTAAGCAAGGTGTTTAACAACTGATCCTTTAGCGAAATTCCTAAGGCACAGTATAAGTGTTTTTTAATAATTCTGCCATAGAAGAAGCAAAATCCTACCGTTATCTTGGAAGAATTATGTCGGCAAATATGGCTGACAGTAAAAATATTGCGCACATATCAAATAAACCTTTTGCTCTTGGAAATTAACTAAAGGCAAGTTATGGAGCAACAGGTCACAGACATATTAATCATCTCTTAATAGTATCTAAAACAAAGATTCCATCGACACTTTTATATGCTACAGAGACAATGAATAATAATCAATGGCATTTTATGCATAAGGTGGAGGGGAAGATTCTTCACAATATTTGCACTTTAAATTCTGTGATCTCTATAGAAGCCCTAAGGTTGGAATTAGGATTGGTGAGCACTTTCATACGAGGACTGGCTCCTATTTTATGATGGTACCATTGACTATTACATGCTAAAGAAAAGTCCTTAAGGAGTTTTATGGCCTCAAAATGTCTTGTTCCTAATATTGAGGCTGGATCATTTTTAACTAATATTTTAACTGCACCTGAGCACTTTTCTTTGGCTAGATTAGACGTCCAGAATATGAGCTATGTTCATCTTAAAAACTATCTGAAATACACTATAAAAATTGCCCCATTGAAAATGATATTGAAATATGTAGCGCAAAACATAATTTCCATTGTATTATTCTATCATGTCAGGCAGATATTCCTCAAGTATATTTGAACTGGAACCTGGAACATAGAGTGCGATGATGCATAGTGCTATGTAGACTGAAATGTTTACCGTTAAAAACGATGACAGATGCATGGCAGAATGTAATTTGGGAGGAGAGAATATGCACATTATGTTATAATGATGTGCAGACCATTGAACATGTTATATTTGCCAGTCCTGCTTTAAAAATGTATCAACAGAGATCTCAATGTAAGATCTAAGGGGCACATTACGATACCCGGCGTAAAAAAATCCGCCAGGCATGGAAGCGGCAAAAATCCGCCCGCACACACCGCCTGAACACCGACCACGCCATTATGAGTACACAAACTGAAAACCGCCATCGGCGAAAAATCATACAAAATACCGCCCGCCATCGTCCGAGTCGGAGTCAAACCGCCCGCCACGGACGGAAACACGCACGACAACACAAAACCGCCCGCCCACACGGCCGACACACCGCACGTGAAATTACGATCGCACCGCCATGAGCGCGGAAAAACAACAAAAATACCGCCCGCCAGCGCAAACAACGCCGATGAGAATCGACACGGCAGAAGCCATGGCGCCCACGTACCTGCACAGAAACCATCCGCACACAAAACCAATAGCACACAACATGGCCAACAAGTCCACACAGCAAAGCACGCACAAATACACAAGCACAGTACACATCCCGAAAACACCCCCGGACAAACAAAAAATACAAAGGCCAGAACCCCAGACACAACACACCTGAAAACAACAGACCATGAGGACACACCCACATAGGTGAGTACAAAAGCAGCACTCCCACAGACCACAACCCCTTGCTACATTGCAAACCAGAGAGGAGAGGAGAGGACACAGTGACACAGCAAGGACAGCAGCACACCACAGAAACGCACACATCACAACCACCACCACCACCACCAAACACCGGCACCACAAACCCCCTGCACATTACACAACACACACCGCACCACCACCACAAACACCATGGCACCACAAAGGATGCCCAAGTTCACGCCCATGGAGCTGACGGTCATGGTTGACGAGATCATCAAGGTGTACCCACAAATCTATGGGAACATGGTCCAGCACACACCACTAGCCACCAGAAACAGAATGTGGACCCGGATCGTAGACCAGGTCAATGCAGTCGGGACCCTGCCCAGGAACAGAACCGAGATAAACAAACGTTGGAATGACGTAAAGAGCCTGGTCAAGAAGAAGGAGGGCAAAAACAGAGAGCTGGCTGCCGTCACTGGCGGAGGAATCCCGCGCTCTTTAAGACCTTCAAAGCGTGGGAGGAGAAGGTGCGAGTCGTAATACATCCGGAGATCCTCGCCGGATTAGCAGGGGAGTGGAGGCTGGTAAGTACAAACTAATGTATACCAGCACACCGCTATGTACACACATGCGCAACCACCATGCCACAGCTCCCAGGGACAAACACCCCCATGTCCAGCACACAATACACAACACATCACACGCACATGCAACAGACACTACCACACACAGGCCAAACCGAACAACTGTAAGATGCGTGGGGACATGTGTACACTAAGCCAGCCACGTAACCACCAACAGGTCCACAAATATGCCAGAAGCGCCACAACGAGCACCCACCACACCCATGTGTCCGCCACAGCTGCACCAACTGACAAGTAACAGGTAAGTGGCAGGAACACAAAGTGCAGTGGGTCGGAGGGGGACAGCTGAAGTACAACACCCACCAGGCCCCCACTCCCACAGACCAGCAAGGTGGAGCACTCCCCACACCCATGTGTCAGGCACAGCTGCACCAACCGACAAGTAACAGGTAAGTGGCAGGAACACAAAGTGCAGTGGGTCGGAGGGGGACAGCCCAAGTACAACACACACCAGGCCCCAGTCCCACAGCACAGCAAGGTGGAGCACTCCCCACACCCATGTGTCAGGCACAGCTGCACCAACCGACAAGTAACAGGTAAGTGGCAGGAACACAAAGTGCAGTGGGTCGGAGGGGGACAGCCCAAGTACAACACACACCAGGCCCCAGTCCCACAGCACAGCAAGGAGGAGCATCCCCACACCCCACACCCACGTGTCAGCCACCGCAGTGCACAACGACAGCCGAAAGGCAGACATCACGGTCCACAGCAATCGGTGTCAGTGGGTGTACAGCCACCCCCACGACCCACTACACCCCCCACCCCCACAGACCTGCAACATGGAGCACCCCCCGCTAAGAGCCATGTGGCATCCAGTACAGTGCACGCACGAACAACTTGCAGGTGGGAAACTGGACAGGGCTGGATTACTGGAGGCATGAGGACCATAACACCACCAACACATGGGACATGTCACGTAGCACACGAACACGCAGCACCGCCCACCGTCACGAACAAGTGAACAATGTGCACACGGACATGAACAGCAGACTCACACCCCACATGACACTTCACAGACATAGCAACACCCAAGGAGCCACGTCTGCATGCACAAGCCACACTGAATATAGTCCCACACGGCAGCCACTGTGCAACTCATCACACACAACCGAAACACCATTGAAGTCCTGTCCATGTAGCCCCTACTGCCTGTCAACCACACACCCCACAACTACGCCTATGTAAGACAAACAACACTAGACGCAACAGAGCGGAACAACAGAAATGCACACGAACACCACTGAACCCATCAAACACACAGACACACCATGCACATACAACATACCATCCATCCCATCCGTCAGCCCCAGTCTCATGAAAGGCATGTCATCCGCACAGCTGCCACACATACAGCAGTCACGCTAAGACACATGCCCATGACCAACCATGTGCCAGAAGTCAATTAAGCGCACGACACACTGTGAGCAACAACACACAACATGGGCCACACCCCCCGAGCACTGCAGTGATGCACATGGCACAGGGCAGCACGCACACCAAGGAGATGGGACAACTGCAATACGTTGGCTGGCACACAACTATCACTCACTCATAACGATGCGTCCAATGCCATGTCCAGTAACCACAACAGACAGCAAATATGCAGGGCATGTCAGGCATGCACACACCTCAGACCATGCACTGTCATGCTGCCACAACACATGTCACGTTCGGCACCCATGGCTCACAGCATGTACCCCAAAAGCATATACCCTCCCAAATGCGAATCTGGGGCATGGCCCCCATGTTGCCATATGCGTTCCTAAGCGTTCCATTTGAACTCCAAAAGCAAAGTACAAACCAGACCCAGGATGGGCCAGGAGCCCGCATACACCAGAGTCACAATGAGTAGGGGCAAAGCAACACACCCATCGGCATGGCCAATCCGTCCCATGCCACATGTGCACAGCACACAGTCCCATTGCCTAGCACACACACCTACAGATGCCACAGCCACACACTCGCCTCCGGGAAACCCATGTACGAGATTGCACGAACTGCCAATGTCAGACGACTAATACATACTTCGCCAGGTGCAACACAATAACAAATCTCATTCTCTCCACAGGTGACGAACTGCTGGACGCTGGGGATGGAGACAGCAGCCAGCACAGCCAGCCTACAAGCCCCCAACGAGGACACACGGATCTGGAGGATCTGTCCACCTCTTCGGACACGGACCACCAAGCTGGCCCATCTGGCGTGGCAGGGCCCAGCCGCTCCCCAGGACCCCTCCTACCCACCAACCCATCATCCAGGGATGCTGAACAGTCCCAGTCCCCTGCTGCCACTGTCGTTGCGGCCACACCCACGGTCATTGCGGCCACTACCACTGCCGCAACCGCCACCATCGCCGCACCGACCACCACCGCCTCCACCACCACCACGTCTTCGCTGGCACCAGCCCCAGCGCAGGTGGTGGCCCGGCCGACTGGATCCACCCTGGGAGCCACAGCGAGGACCGTGGTGAGCAATGTGGCTAGTGGGCAGGCCGGTGGCAGCAGGACTGGTAGGAGGAGCAGGGTCAGGGAAACGCCAGCCTCCCCTGGGAGCCATGCCCTGCCTCAAATGGACAGAGTCCTTGGGGCCTATGAAGAGGCCCAAGGACAATGGGCCAGGTCTGCTACTGACACGCGGGAGGTGCTGGGGGTGCTGAGGTCCATGGACGCCCATATGGGCCAATTCGTGTCCCGTATGGACCAACTCGTGGACCTCATGGGCCAGCTGGTGGTGGCGGTGGGGTCACAGGCAAGGCCAGCAACACCACCTCCGCCACCACCTGCTAGGGCGCAGGGTCGGCCAGCAGTGTCCACTTCCCCTGCATCCACAGCCAGTGAGCACACCTCACCCACCACCAGCAGGTCGCCACCACACACCCCCTCCCAAACGTGGAAGGGGCCGTCCGAAGAGGAAACAGATCTCCCGGGAGGACTTCGCACGCTCCAGTCGCAAGTGAGGCAGCCAGCCAGCCTTCCGCCAGCCTTCCTTGACCAGCCACTGCATTGACTTGCTCTACGATCCCACTCCACACAGCCATCTGGATGGCATGTGTGTGTTGGACTATGGACATAGAACCAGTGGGTACACCCTGATCATCACGCAGCCATGACCGACAGCTCATTGTCACTGCACGCACCACTTTTGTCATCACCTTACACACAATCACATGTCACAGTTTGTAATAAATGCACCTTTTTCACTAACTGCTGTTTGTGCCCTGTGTCTTTATTGTACGGAATACAACGGCCACCTTGGGCGGAAAGGCACCTGATGCGTGGCATGGAAATGGAATCCGGAGGGCCTGTAGGGACCTAGGGGTGGGAGACAGAACAGGAGCACATTCAATGAGTGTGTCACACACCCATCACACAGTACATGTCAACAACTACAAGCAATGTACACACATCGCACAGAGCAATAGGGCACAATGCCACAGCCACCAACAGTGGCATACTACCCTGGCCATGGAGCGTTGACACACAGCACGCAGTGAACAAACGGCCACCCTGACACAGCACACACACACCTGCACAGATACAGCCACATCAGCCGTCGTAAATGGACACTCACCGTCAAGTGAAGTAGCGGGCGATGAGCTGCTGGCGCACATTCCCAGCTTCCCCCTCTCCGCTGTCCACCTCACTCGAGCTGTCCTGGTCTGCGGGCTGGGGCCCTGGTTGATCTCCGTCATCCACAATGAGGGGGATCTGCTTCAGAATGGCCAGATTGTGCAGCATGCAGCACGCCACCACTATCTGGCACACCTTCTGTGGGGAGTACGCCAGTGCACCCCCGGTGCGGTCCAGGCACCTGAACCTGGACTTGAGGAGGCCAAAGGTACGCTCGACCACACGTCTGGTCCTCCCATGTGCCTCATTGTATCGATCGTCTGCTGGGGTGCGAGGATTCCTCAATGGACTGAGCAGCCATGCCCCATTCGGATACGCAGAGTCACCTGGGTGTGAGGGACACAGAGAACCGTTGCTATTCCAACTGGACAGGGGACAGCATCGCACAACCAGCACGCTACACCACTCCACATACTCACCGACAATACAGCCACGATCCTGTTGCAGATTGGCCATCAGTCGTGGCAAGATGCTGTTGCGCATTATGTGTGCGTCATGGGCCGAGCCTGGAAACTTTGCACACACGTGGGTGATCACCATGTCCGCAAGGCACACCACTTGCACATTCAGGGAGTGCGTGTGCTTCCTGTTGCGGTACAGGTGCTCAGTGGCCTGTGGTGGAACAAGGCCAACATGAGTGCAGTCAATGGCTCCCACGACGTGTGGGATTCTGCCAAGGGCATAGAATGCACCCTTCACTGCCGCCAATTCACGAGCCCTGGGGAATCTGATGTACCGGTTCCGGTACAGCATCATGGCTGCCAGTACATCCCTCAGCACCTTGCTGAACATGGGCTGGGACATCCCTCCTCCACTGCCCACTGTGTGCTGGAATGACCCAGTGGCGAAGAAATGCATGGCGGCCATCACCTTAGCCGTGGGGGTGACAGCAGTCGGATACACCCTGCGGGGACGGAGATGGGGCTCTAACATGGCACACAGTCGATGCAGAGTTGGCCTGTCCAGCCGAAACTTCCTGATTACCTCTGTATCGTCCATGTCCGCCAGCAATTGGTATGGGCGGTCAATGTTCGGTCTCCGCCTGGGTTAAATGGCAGAGGACACATGTCAAAGCAACCCGGCACATAGCAATTTCGCATACACATCACTGACATGACTGAGCAAGCACATGAGCCACAGCCCAGCTGTCAAGCTGGGACGGCACGGCCACAATACACTTACACAGGTCTCCCAACAATGGCAATGGCAAGTGAGACATACCACTGCCATGTGCATGCACATGGGGATCTAGGCCCCAATGATCATGGAGGGCCCACATGTACGCGTGGGTAGGCTACACATGATTGTTCACTGGTCGCCACCCCCAGTCAGTGTTTCGAATGGGAAGGTTGTCGTGCTGGTGGTATGTTCGATGTGGCGGATGGGCGGGCCTAGGTGCGGGCTTACATTCCGGACATGGGGGGGTAGTTGGATTGGCGAATAGTTGCAGTACACACGGGACACGTCTCTTCCTTTCCACATCTGGGTCATCCCTTGTACTAACTGACAGTGATACAGTCATCTTCGCCCCAGCCCTCATGTCCTCCCCTCGCCCCCCAATATGCATGCTCACCTGCGAGGCTAGCGCTTGCACAGGCAGCCCCAAGCTCGCACCAGAGAGGGCAAGGAGTGTATGTGTGGGTCCAGTTGCACGAGTGGGCTGTCTCAGGGTATGATGTGTGGCGGGACGCCGTCCACCTGCGTGGTGCCCCAAATGGAGACCCGGCCTGCATGGACTATGCATCACAGTCTTCGCCTTCCGGATCCGCCACCTGCGACACCCAGTGGCTGTGGCTGCCCTTGCGGCCATGCCGCGTCCGTCTGTGGCTGATGGCCCACACATTCACTCTTTGGCCTCTCTGGGGAGGGCTCAGGGGTGGTGGCGCACGCGCTTGCACTTAGTCGCAATGGCATGTGGCGTGGTTGGTATGATGGGCAATGGATGGGATGGTGCGAGCCACCTCCCGTGACGTCAGTGCTGCTCGTGCTGTGGTGCGTCCCCTACACTTCCATTTGACTTTTTGCCATGCTGGACGTTGAGGTTCTATTGCCTGCGTGATATGACCAGGAGGAGCGCGAGGAGACCTCTCACACACCATGCTCCACTGCCATCCCGTGCCCTGTATCGCCTGTGCGGATTGACTATGTTGGGGTTACACCTGGTCGACTGGGGCTGTGTGTGCCTTGTCAAGGGGCATGGCGGGCGCACAACAGGATCCAGCTCGTCCACAGAGGGTGGGCTGAGGTGCGCCTGGTACCGCTTTGTACGTGTGCCCGGCTGCTGTGCACACACGTGTTCACTCCCCCCGACAGGTGTCCTCTCACAATGCCCAGGGAAGCGGTGGTGTACTGTTCATGAGCCCTCCCAACACGGCGTGCTCCAACTTGGCATGTGCGCATCTACCCGTCGCACCCACCCACCTGAGCACTGCGTCCATACGACTTCACACGACACATGTGTGTCTTCCACAGTAGTGCTACTCATTTGCGTTGACATCCAATACCAGTGGACTACATGGTCATGTCACGACTGCCGTGTACTTCACATACTCTCATCCTCTCTCATTCGTACTTGTGAAATGAGTCAGCGGAGACAGTTCTGGTTTCAAACATTATATTGAGTCTTCTGTCCTCTGTGATGCAGTATAGTGGACACTACTGGCAGCGGAATACATATTGAGGATATACTGAGCATGATTACAAATGGGATAGGGTGTGGGGTTACATCTGCTTGGCCAAGGCTGTGCTAATGTACATTTACGTATAGCTGCGGAGCTGCGGACTTTGACACAGACGGTATACATGTAGCCTACCAGACCGCTCGGCATCATGGGCACAGTCCATCTCAGTTCCATGTGACAGGTTTGCTGCGGTTGTTCCTCATGCACGCGTGCATGTGAGATGACATCAGGGCATGTGCTTGCGTGCATGCAGCGGCGTGCCACTTGTTGTTGCACTGTGGTGGTTACTGGACATGTCCCAGTCACTGGGGTCGTGTTGTTGTTGTATGCACTTGTCGTCCATGCAAAGGTCCTGGTATGGGATTCCCGGGGCGGGGGTGGGAGGGGTGCAGCACCCACAGACTCCAGGCGACCTATTCATGTCCACTGAGCGGTGTGTGTGTCCATGTGCGCTGGATCCATGTCGTGTCCTGGTTGTTCGTGCAGTTCCGTCCATGTGGGTGCGATGCACAGAGCCCATGCCACTGCCTCCCAGGATGCATGCGGTGTTCCTGGATGTGATGGGGAACAGTGTGCATGTCCCGGTCATATCCGATGTCATGGCGATGTCGTTGATGGTGTGGTTACAGTTGCCGGTCGTTTGGTATGGCTGTTGTGGTGGTGACTGGCCAGTCCGTGCGGAAGCTGAGCATGGGTGCGGGGTTGGACTTCATAGGTCACTCGGGGAACCTGCGTTGTGGTCCGACGTATTTACAGGTTGTCAGGTATGCGATGCCGTCCAGCAGGGCTTCGATGTCATTGGTGGTGTCCATGTTTGCCAGCCAATGAAGCGGATGGTGGCTGTCAAGGTGTTGTTCGTAGGTTGTCCCTTGGAGGACCATGATGGGGCATGCTGGGTGACATTCGATGTAGCTGTTCTCGATGATCCGTCGTGTGGAGGCACAGTGGTTCCATTTCAGTGCGCGTGCGATGTTGGCCACATACGCCATGCCCCCATAGGCAGAGCAGGCCCTGTCGTGTGCGTCCAGAGGGAGGAGTAGTGGTAGCAGGTCCGCCTTCAGACATGCCGGGTTGGAGAGGCATATCTCGACGGGATGCTGGTAGGGACACCTCCGACAGTAGAAGACGGGCATGACGCAGCTGAACAATGTGATTCGGTAAGTCAGTCGGTAACTTACGTTCAGCAGGGACAGGAGATCGCATCCCAATGTATGGAACAGGTTGGTTTTGTACAGCTTGAGCTCTTCGGCGTAGTTGGGTAGGTGTGTTGCGGTTGCCATTTCGCAGCGGTTCGTAGAGGTGGCGTGCTCCGGCTGTGTGTGCAGTCTGCAATGTGCACGCTCCGGGGTTGCTGTGAGCTCTGTGTTGTCGTGGGGAGACAGGACTTGTGTTCTGTTTGCTTGTTTGGAGGACACGGGCCCTCTTCCCACATGCTTCTCAGACAGGTCAAGGTCAGTGCTGTGTGACTCCTTCCAATTAACTTGCATGTGGCCGACATGGGGAGTGTTTTCTTCTTTCTTCCCCGTCCGTTGTGTGCTTCTGTGATATGCGCTATCTGCCGTGTGGTCGGTCTCCTCGGCATGCCTGTGTTGGTCTATTCTTGGACAATGGCTGTATTCACCGGCTTCTGTCGTAGGGCTGTGGTTTCGGAGTTGGAATGGAAGGTCATTCAGTGCTGTCTGCTCTCCCTTGTGTGGGCGGCAGCCTGCCTTTCCGCTCTGCGTTGGGCCTTGTGTGTGGATGTAATTCTTGGGCCACCTGTTGTCGGTCACCGGGCTCTTTGGTGTTCCGTTTCATGTGTCTTGTTCATATGTGCAGGGTGGTATGGGTTTTTCAGTGTGGTACTGGCGTTCCTCTTCCCGAAGGAGCCCTGCTTCTCCTAGTTGGTGTTGCCGCCGCTGTGTGCTTCGCCATGTTTGTTACACTGGGGTGTGTCCTGCTGTTGCGTGACTTCACTGACATGTGTGCGTCGGTTGTGTGGCGTTGGGTGTTGTCCGTGAATTGGGCGTTGGGTACATGTCTGTGGCCGGCCTGTCACGTGTCATGTGCGTTCGGGGTGGGGCTGGTGTGTGTGCTGCTTGGTTGTGTCCCTGTGTCTGTGTGCGACGCATGCATGGCGCTGCGGTTGGCCTCTGCGTTGTGCGCATGTGTGGCGGCGTCATCGGCGCTTTGGGGCCGTGACGGGGTGGTTGGTTCCTAGTCCCAGGTGGTGTGTACACATGTGTTCCGCGATGTTTGGATTTGGCCTGTGTGTCATATGTGGATGCGATGGTGGATGTGTAGTGTGCACGCGCTGGTGGGGGTTGTCCGCTTTTTCCGCCCTTGCACTGTGTGCGCTGTTTGCGTGCACTTGTTGTGTGTGTGCCTACCTGCGTCTCCGCGGTACGTTGCGTCCTTGGTGGTGCATCAGCAGAAGCATGGGAAGGGCCTGCAGTGCTGGATTCATGCCCGGGTGCCGCTTCTTCGTTGTCCGTGCTCTGCGTCCGTGTTTCCGCCTCTCTTTCACGTGCGGTGTCTCTTTGCCGTGGGAGCCGTTTGTTTGCGGCATCGTAATTTATGCGCCGGGCGGGACGTGTTTCGTCGGACGGTGTGTGTCAGTTGTGCTGCGCCGCTACGTGTGCGGGCGCACTTTGATGGCGGACGGTGTTGCTGGCTTGCCGGCGGTGTTTGGCCTGCTTTTCGCATCGTAATTGGGCGGGCGTGTGGACTGCTGCGTGCCGGCGGTAACTGGTGGTTTTTGCATCCGCCAGCACGGCGGTAGTGCTTCCGCCCGCCATCGTAATGGGCCCCTAAATCTCTAATAGAAACCTCAAACCTTGAACCAGTGATATTGGTCCCACAAGATCCAAACAATCTGACTCCCAAAGGTAAAGTGGTTTCTGTGAGGAATCCCTGGCTTGAACTTGGTAAAAATGCTTTACTCATGGAAAATGCATGTGGCATGTGGGCAAGAACTAGCCAAACATAATGCAGCTAACAAAAATTGAATGCAGGGATTAAAAATTGTGAAGGAAATACGGACACAGACACCAGAGGAAAGCACTGATACAGGGCTTCAAAAGTTATCCTATGTGAAATTCACAAAAATGTTAAAGACTTACATGTCCTCTAAATGGTTGACATGGTTGACTGTTGCCTTTACAAAAAAAGGAGGGACCCTGTATTAATCAATGCAAAGGCAGGGAAGCAGGGCTGAAAAGACCACACACTAAACAAGAAGAACCTGCTTGATTCAATAGTTAGGTGAAAATTCTCGCCATAATTTTGAAAATGCTCAAAGTCACAATAATGCCATGTGATTCAAGACATACACATCATAATACTCCAATCATTTAATATAAAACAATGAATATCATTCTAGGTCAGAATCTTCAATGATTAATATAAATCATTCCAAATAAGTACAAATACAAACAATGATTGATAAGATATACACTAAACCTTTATAGAACCAATGAAAGTACACTTTCATGCTGAAGACCTCCAAACGCTATCCCCCACCACAACAATCATACTCATCATCAAACTGCCTACATATCATTCAAACCACATACATCCTTCCTCTATAAACATACACCAGACATCAATAAAATCAAAAAGCAATAATTTTAAGGATGACAAGTGACACCAATAGAAAGAAACACCTCATATTGAGTTAGGTTAAAGACTTCATTGTACCACGGTCCTTTCCCTTTTAGGATATTGCCTCTGCTTTGCTGAATCCAGTATACCTTGACTTCTGAGCGTGAACTTCATGTGAAATATTATTATTTGTTTTTGAACTGATCTGCATTTGTGAGTGCAGGGCCTGATTCACAGAACTAACTTACGTCAAAAACGTAAAGTTAGTACTTTTTGGTATTCACAGAATACACTTCTCATTTTGGTATTCACAGAATGCACTTACTCATTTTGGTATTCACAGAATGCACTTACTCATTTTGGTATTCACAGAATGCACTTACTCATACTAACTTTATGTCCGCACTCGGGCCGGAGATTCCGGCCCGGTGGTGGAGATCCCGGCCCGGAGGTGGAGATTCCGGCCCGGAGGTGGAGATTCCGGCCCGATGGTGGAGATTCTGGCCGGTTGTGGAGATTCCGGCCGGTGGCGGACATTCCGCCACTGGCCGGAATCTCCACAACCGGCCGGAATCTCCACCTCCGGGCCGGAATCTCCACCTCTGGGACGGAATCTCCGGCCCGAGTGCGGACATAAAGTTAGTATGAGTAAGTGCATTCTATGAATACCAAAATGAGTAAGTGCATTCTGTGAATACCAAAATGAGTAAGTGCATTCTGTGAATACCAAAATGAGTAAGTGTATTCTGTGAATACCAAAAAGTACTAACTTTACGTTTTTGACGTAAGTTAGTTCTGTGAATCGGGCCTGCAGTGTTTAAATCTGGGTATAATTCACTACTCACACATTGCTAGTTTTAACTTTTCACTTTGTTGGTATTTTCTTTTTTTCACTTGATTTATTGGGCTTTCTATTGGTGTCATGTGGGCATATATATTCTTTGTCCTATACTATATTGTCACTTTTTTTTATCGGTGTTGCTCACCCTAGGTAAGTATGAGTATACTTTGGATCTGTTTTATATTTTAAAAAAATGACTATTCTATGGTGTATTCAACTTGGGATTCAGCTGCTCTAGTACGTCAAGTTTTTGAACATGTAAGTATAGACTTGTATTGTTTAATTGAGCCATTATATGTGATTCTTATGTTTTTCTTTAGGATCTTGCTCTGGGACATGTCTTAGCTCCTCCTTTTTCAGCTGGCTTTTAACTATTTTGCGCCCTAAGGAAGGAGCCACTGAATTTGTGGTGTTCACCGATACACGCGTCATCGCATATTGAGAATTTAAATACGAGGACCAGAATATTTGAACAATTTAACTTTATGTGAACGTATTGATCCATCAAGAAATATGAAACATGTGATTTTTGTTTAATATATTTCAGAAAAACATCCATAAATATATGAGTGGAAGGATCGCTATTTTGGTCCTTGCCATCCTTAAAATTATTATTATTTTTTTATTTTATTGATGTCTCGTGTATGTTTATAGAGGAACGATATATGTGGTTTGAATGATATGCATGTCGTTTGATGATGAGTATGATTGTTATGGTGGGGATAGCGTTTTAAGGTCTTCAGAGCAAAAGTGTATTTTCATTGGTTTATGTAAGTGTTTAGTTTGTATTCTATCAGACATTGCTTGCATTTGTACTCAATTTGAATGATTTATATTAATCATTGAAAATTCTGAACTAGAATTATATTAATTGTCTTATATTAAATGATTGGAGTATTATGATGTGCATTTCTTGAATCACATGGCTCTATTCTTACTTTGAGCATTTTCAAAATTATGGCAAGATATTCTACCTAACTATTGAATCAAAAGACACACAGGTGATGGACGGAATGCAGAGCAAATCAAACATTCACCCCCAGTCAAAAGATCTGGATTAAATCTATAGTTCTTTTGCTCACCATGCCACCCCAGTTTAGACCCAGCCATGTGCAAATCAGTCTTGACCCTGTGCCTCATGGGAACAGTCCAGACCGAACTGCCAAGCCAGGTCCTCCCTGGACTGGAAACAAGCATCCTGGGACCAGTTTCGGGGCATCACCCCATATCAGCCAGGCTAGCCAGAATCCAGTGGCCCAGTGAGCCCAGGACCCACGTCTGGGCATACCCGGCGCACTTAGGGCGAGACAGCAAAAGACACACAGATGATGGACGGAATGCAGAGCAAATCAAACATTCACCCTCAGTCAAAAGATCTGGGTTAAATCCATCGTTCTTTTGCTCACCATGCCACCCCAGTGTAGACCCAGCCATATACAAATCAGTCTTGACCCTGTGCCTCATGGGAACAGTCCAGAAAATAGGATTTATAATTTTTTCTGCTGCTTATATCAAGGTTTCCTCATGAAGGATCCTATTTCCCCTTGAAAGTGACTTTCTGAAAAGTATATACTTTCAAGCACCCCAGCATTGAAGTGGTAAAGTCTACCCCTCCTAAACATCAATACGTAAATAATACATGATGCCCCAAGAACGACACGTGTTCCCAGTGGTTCTTTTAAATTAAATTCTTGCACTCTCTTCCCTGATGATTTCCTTGTGTTTGTGACCACTCTTTCTCTACCCACCATGCTTTTCCCTGCTGTCTGTCTCTTCCTCCCCCTACTGCCACACTTCCCACTTGTGTGTTTGACCCTTGTTCCTAGCTATTGCTACCGTGCATTCTCCTTTGACCTTGCATGCTGTCCAGCAATCTTTTAAGTTCAGAGGAGGGTAAAATGAAAGTCTTATTGTCCAAATGAGAACTGCTTTCCAGCTCTGTGTCTCATATTCTGTGTCTCCTCCTCCTCCTCCCCTCTGACCTGTGGGAGTTGTCTGTGTCAGAACAGAAGACACAAACACACTCACCTTGGGGGTCGCAACGTAGTCACGCAGAGAAGTTATGAACCCAACTCCTTACTCCCAGCACTCTCACTCGTGGAGATAACTTTAGACTAGGAAGGATGGATGGGAACTAAGGAAGAGGGCCTTGTTGATTAATCAATCGCGCTTGCGACTTGTCTTGGAGATATCGAACCTTAAAGAAAGAGTGCAAGTCAGTCGTTAGTTCCTACCTCTCTGAGCTTTTCTGTAAGTGAGCGTCTCCCCCGCCCTTGTTTCCTCCTGTACCTGCGAGTCAGCTTTCTTGCCCTTGGTGCCAAGGTACGGTTATGGTCTGGTTAGCACTCTTGTAAATTTGTTATATGCAGTCTGCAGCAGTTTCCCCTTCCATGTTGTGTTTTCTCCCAGGAGATTCTGAACCTCTGATTGTTACATAAACTCTCTATTTCAATCATTCTATAATGTTTACATTCATAACATGAGTACCTTTGAGTTTTCAAGAATTGTTTCTCGGTTTCTGCAGATAGTCCTTCGCACTTGCAATCAAGGTTTCTATACACTGTTCGCAAAATACCTTTCTGTCCAATTTTTTCCTTCTGGATTAGTGTCTCTTGTTAGCCTGATACCTCCCATTGTCTCTTGTGCCTTTCTTTTCTTTCAGATCACCTGAATGTGGACCCACGGAGTTCGCGATGGCAGTAGTAAGGATGTTGGAGCGTGGCCTGTGCAACGGATGATTTCCAGGTAAGCCTTCGGAATGCGAGGGGTTGTGTCCTGTAAGTCCTCAGGACAAACAGGGCTCAATTCCTTGGGTGTGGTTTAAAAGGTAGTCATGCCCAAGATGGCAGCTGAGACTTGCTGATATCTCGCAAGACCTCAGCAACTCCCAGTGGTTACAATCAGAGCTGGCCCCTGAGCCCATGGGGTACAAGACAAAATACAATGGTGCTGCGCAGCAGTCATGTGGCAATACTATGGTACATGTCTTATTTTATTTATTTATTTATATAATTTTTAAAGCGCAACTAATGCCCATGGCCGTCTTGGCGCTATTTGCTACAGCAGATTTCGGAAGCGAGTCTGGCCATTGGCCAAGTGCCTTTTACTCCTGCGGGAACAGCCAGGTCTTTAAGGCTTTTCTGAAAGTAAGTAGGGAGGGAGCAGCTTCTAGTGTCAGTAGGAGGCTGTTCCAGAGCACAGCTGTGGCCAAAAGCTCTTCCCACTCCAGTTGGTTCTCCTAAATGGGGGGACAATCAGGTTCATGGCGGGGCCTGAGCGGAGCGTCTTCACAGGGACGTACCAGTTGAGTTTCTCCCTGAAGTGAGCTGGCCCCAATCCATGCAATGATTTATAGGTCAGACAGAGAGCCTTAAACCTACATTGTTGTTTAACCGGCAACCAGTGTAGTTTCCTGATGGCTCCTCTAGCCGGTGCATGTTTGGGGATTTTGAAGAGGAAGCGGGCAGCAGCGTTTTGCAAAGTCTGGAGTCTTTTTTCGAGACCCACTGCGAGAGTGAGAACCAGTGCACTGATAGCCGTTCTCAGAAGTTCAGGGGGCAAGAATTTTTCAATCTTATTTATGAGCCTTAACGAGAAAAATGATGCAGATGTAATTTTATTTACTTGGTCCTTGAACTTCAGTTCTTTATCTACCAGGACGCCTACATTTTTTACTTCGTTAGAGGGTTCAGGAAGTGAGTCTAGTTCAGGTGGCCACCAGTACGGCGTCCAGAGTGAGGGGTTGTTACCAAAGAGAATTGCCTCAGTTTTAGTGGCATTTAATTTAAGGTAATTGTAGTCCATCCACTTGCTCACATTGCTCATTCATGTTCTAAGCGCCATGCCAGAATTATTTTCAGGCTTTGCCAGTGACACCACAATTTGGGTGTCATCGGCATAGGACGCCAGGAGGAAACCTGCATTTTTGATGATTGACGCAAGTGGTGTAACATAAAGATTGAAAAGTGTTGGACTCAGTGCTGATCCCTGGGGAACTCCGCAGGGCAGGGAGAAAGGCCTAGATGTAAACTTGCCCATCGACACATTGTGTTGTCTGTTAACCAGGAAGGATTGGAGGAGATCTAAAGCTGTGTCCTCTATCCCCAGGCTGCACAGATGGTCAGCCAAGATCTCGTGGCTGACTGTGTCAAACGCTGCGGAGAGATCCAACAAGATTAGGGCTGCGGTCCCTCCCCTGTCCCGCACTTCCCAAATGTCCTCCGTAGCTACTACCAGGGCAGACTCAGTACTACGATTTTTTCTGAACCCGTGTTGTGTTTCGTCCAGAAGCCGATTTTTCTCTAGGTACTCTGTTGCTGATTCATTACTTTCTCCGCCAACTTGGCAGCAAAGGGAAGTCTTGAAATTGGCCTGTTGCTATTCAGGTCCAATGCATTCAGATTGTCTTTCTTTAGCAGAGGCAGAATGGAGGCATGTTTCCAGTATGTTGGGAAGGTTTTTCCTGCAAACATGTTCTCCAAAATATGGCCTAGATATTGTGCCACTTGTGCAGGAATCATGTCTTCTATTGGTTTATGCATTGTCATGTTAAGCAGTGCATGGGGGGCTGACATCTTGTCATGGATGATACAATGATGCATTATGGCATGCTTGGGGGACTGAGATACTTATGCTGAATGATACTGTCCAATATTCCCCAGATTGTTCGTTGGAGCCGGATGTCCCGCAGGTGTCCCGCAGGTGTTGCAGTGTAGTGTTGGGGCAATAAAAATGCTTAGTGCGAACAAGTCTTCTGAGAATTGGAGGAAGAATCATGACAGTCTGTTCCTAAATACTCTTGGAGTTGTCCTCATTCGTCAATTTCCTTGACCATCCATACAGGAGTTTGGTATTTTCACAGATCATTGATCTGCAGAAATTGCTATTGTCACGATGATGCTATAGTTTTTCCAGAGGTCGCATCATCGTTTGACTTTAGGTTTCAATCCATCAGGTATGAAAAATCTCTGTTCACCTGAACGATCTCCTACTTTGGGGCCGATTCCGATTTCGGCCGGTAGGGCTCCGAATTGGATTCGGCTTAACCGGATCCGATTCGGAGCCCTATTTCCCGACCGATTCGTACGCGCGTCCGGGCGAGCGAGTACGATGCAAAATCGCCGACCGACTCGTCCGGGCATCCCGACCGCTCCGACCGACTCGATCCCGGGTCTAACCGCACCGACCGACTCGCTCGGATTCGACTCGCACCGCGCAATGGAGACGTTCCCCGGCCGGGTAAGTACGATGCGTGCCGCGAGCAGTCCGACCGAGCCGCGCACTCCGCCACGAAAGAGCAGTCGGAGCCGTACTTTGGGGGTCCGTGTCGGACCCCCTGTACGTGTAGCCGCGCGAGTCGCACACAGGGGGGACCCAGGGGTCCCCCTACCTGTGCGTGTACGGCGCGAGTCGCTTCGCCGCGTACCCGCTGTAGGGGGCGCCCTTGTCCGCCTCGCACCCATTGAGTCAATGGGAGCCCGCGTACGCGTTGTACGACAGGCTCCCATTGACTTCAATGGGAGTCCGACCGAATCGAGTCCGATGGCATACGTGCGCATCGTACTCGTTCGGTCGGGCTGCACGGGTCCGAATCGGTCGGAAATCTCTCCGGGTCCGGCTCGGTCGGAGAGATTTCCGGCCCAAATCGGAATCGGCCCCTTTGTGTTTTAATTAGACATGGCACAACAGAAGCACAACAATGTGGATGGGAACAGTGGCATTATCATCTGAGTTATAGGGAGTGATGGCAGAAAGAGGGGGCTCTTGTCACAATTCCAATGTCAAAGACATTGATATGAATGTCATGGGGACACACCCAAAAAAGTGCTGACAAATAGGGCAATTACAGGATAGCAATACATTAAATGGAGAATCACAGGGAATGAGATGGGTACTGTGTCAGACCAAGGTATGGGGGTTGTGCTAAGTGGACTCATACACCACACAGAATAACCCAGAACAGGTATAACCCTGGAGTACTGCTCCCAGCCATTTGTAATGAGACCATAAATAATGGCGACTGGGCTTTAAGACATTTTAAGCAACTTATGTCACTCTACTGCATTTAATAAAGAATCCTCTGATTATAAATATAAATAAAATACTCCTATAAATAAATAAGCATCAGTAGCAAGGAGAGTCACTTGTGTGCACACAGATAGCATTGGATTGGGAATGTTTGTAGTCAATAATTTTACAGTGCTGATTCTAGGGCCGGACTGGCCATAGCGTGCATCGGGCGTTTCCCCGGTGGACTGGAGGAGTGGGGGCCAGTTGTGTAGCTGTGGGGGCCGGTTTTGTCACTGTGGGCCGGTTTTGCATATCAGCCCCCTGTAACAAATGCGGGAGTGGTGTTTCTTAATAGCACCCCCGCGCATCCAGGGCTGGTCCAGCAGCAATCTTCCAGGGCTGGTTGCTGTTCCCAGTCTGGCCGTGGCTGATTCTACAGAAACCACTCCTCCACAATCATGTGAAACCGATGCGTTGTAAGGTCCTATGACCTATGACCACCGTGGGCAATGACGGACAGATTAAGAGAAGGAACTGACAGAATACCTTTGAAATAATCGCCTATAGTATAGTACTGGGGAAGAATGCATCCAATATGCCACATTAGAGCTGCATTCTGCAGAGTGCATACCGATTGGCTGCTGGAGAGGATGTGGGTGGTAAATAAAACACGGTGCTCTTGTACCAAAGAAGCAGATATCTGCTGGGTCACCAGACAATGCATATCTGATGTGTTGTCTTTATCATGATAATCTATATAAGGATGTGTCATATTCACAGAAAGAGAACATAACATTAGTAGCCGTATGTGTAGTCCAGGCAGAATCAACAAGAGTGCTGAAACAATTTTAAGAATGGTGGTGCTGCCATCAATGTTACATCACTGAAGTCATGGGGACCGTTAAAAATCCAAGTGTCACACAAAGAATAAAGGCAAATGATCCACCCCCATTCCACGGGAGAGATTTTAGGGTGTCCTATGCAGTCGGTGGTGCATTTTGGAGCATACCGTATCAAATCTAGGATTTTACAGAGCACATTTTCCATTTTAATTGCCACGAAATTTGCACTGACAAGCAATTCTCTGCTAAAACCATAGCACACAATCAATGATGTGTGAACCGCGGATTTTAGCAGATATTTATCGTTTGCATATAAACAAGTAAATTATCTTGATTGGTTTTGATTCTATTAAAATCTTTGTTTTCATCACACTTCGGAATTATAAAAAAAATGTGCTCCATTTGTGCTTTCCTAACTGCTGATAAATTTTGAAATATTTGATCGTTAATTTACACGTATTTCAATTTTGTTGTACCAAAAAAAACGGACATCCTACAGCCTTTCCTATCACACTCCTGCACCCCTGCACGAGTGTCAGATAGTTCCCTTTGCAATTGTTCAAACTTTGGAGTTCGAGAAAGAAAAGTAAACACCCGTCTCCATTTTAAAAGAATAATAAGCAATTTGTCAGAAGACATAGCCAGACATAAGACCTCTGTCTTTGATGCACCACGACTGTGTCAAGATAAAAACTTAATTTATCAGCATCTTCATCGCGCATTTACCTTCTGAACTCCAGCATGATTATTTTTGGGGTGCTGCAAACCCTCTTACCCCCACCTCGCACCCCTACTTCCAGCGCCTATGACAGTCACGTGAAAGGCTTGCATCAAAGGCAGCATCCAAACTTAGGACCACATTGGTACATCGACTAAAGAGGAAGTGTTGAGGACAAGTAGACAGGAGGGTCTGCAAAGGATTCTTTTAATATCCACTGAGTTCTGCAGTGGACACATTAATACAAGTTAATACACTTAGCTATCGTCTATTGGGGTTTCCTAACAACCATAAGGTAAGGGCATGAAATAACACTCTTTTTGTATATTAAATAATGTTAACTCAGCTTTATATGAATTGTCAGGCTACCGAAGCCTCTAAAGTCCCATGAGAAATTAATAGTTTTACAGGTAATTCAGAGCTTTCAAATAAAGCATCATTTTGTTGTTTTGAATGACAGCATGCGCTGTGAAGCTCAAAGACGACCGAGGACACTACTAGTTTCCTCATACTTTACCTGCATGCCGAGGTGTTCCTCAAAATATCTCCTCCACGCAGACCCCTGACCACCCTCTTGAAAATACCTGTAATATGCTCTTCATCTTTTTTTGTTTGTTTGTTTTTCCACTATTAAACTCATAACGAGACTCCAGAATTTTGCTTTTCAGAATGTGGGGCACAGTGGGGTATAAATGCGCTTATCTCTGAGTCTGAGAACATCTCCAGACCTCTCGCTGTTCTGCGCATCACTCTGCTGCAAGATAAGAACTGAAGCGCTTCTAGTTGGTACTTGAGAAATGACACCATTAGACGGAAATCTGTAGCATTCTTAACTACAAAGCCTTTGAACATTGCCAATTGCACATCTTCAATGGAGAATTCGTTCAAATGTACTTTCAGGCTTATACGATTTGAATGGCAAACTTCCAGCAGTTCAGTTCTGACTTCATTCTGCAAGCGATTGAATGAGTTTTTTCTGAGAATTTCATACAGTAATATATTATTTAAAAGTTGATGTCGACTAGATTTAAAGTTAACAGCTATCGTCAGTAGCAGACTTGACTATGGGAACGCCCTCTACGCGGGAGCCCCGGCCAAGCTCATCAAGCGACTGCAACGCATACAAAACGCCTCCGCACGCCTGATCCTCGATGTACCACGCCACAGCCACATCACCCCCCACCTGAGGAACCTGCACTGGCTCCCCGTCGACAGGAGAATCTCCTTCAAACTCCTCATCCACGCACACAAGGCACTCCACAAGACTGGCCCAGCCTACCTCAACAGACGACTCCTCTTCTACGTCCCCAACCGCCAACTCCGCTCCGCCGACCTCTCCCTCGCCACCGTCCCTCGCATTCGAAGAACTACCACCGGCGGCAGATCCTTCTCCCACCTCGCCGCCAAGACCTGGAACACCCTTCCACTAAGCCTACGACAGACCCAAGACCTGCTGACCTTCAGGAGGCTACTCAAGACCTGGTTGTTCGACCAGTAGCAGCACCCCTTTTTTTCCCTAGCGCCTTGAGACCCTCGCGGGTAAGTAGTGCGCTTTACAAATTCTGTGATTGATTGATTGATTGATTGATTGATTGTTTAAAATGTCTGATTCCTACCTGCACCATGATGTGAATATTAATGGAGGCCTACATTGTTTTATCCAATGTTTGTATTTCTGTTTCTCCCTTTTTCATTTACAACGCATTACCCACAGTGAGTGGAATATTATATTAGAACAGCCCACAGTGAGTGGACTATTATATTAGAACAGCCCTCTGCTAAACCAGTTAAAGGCCCTTGGCCCTCGGCAATGTGCATTAAAGTTATAGTCGGCAGAATTCACATCTGCCAATTACCAAGGCAATAATAGAAAGTCTGGCCAATTTAAACTGTCTGTTGGGTAGAGATGTGATGATTATTTTTACAGCTTTTACATATTACTAGCAAAAATAACAAACATTTCCGGTCGTAAAGTTTTACGCATTTTTTTTATTCTGCAGAAAAATTGGAAATTTAGTGACGCTTTTAAGGGAGTTTTTTTCACAATTTCACCAAAAAAAGCTTCCGACAACTGATAAACGCCACAAAGATTGTTTTGGGTGCCACCGCTGCCATACTATTTTGTACCCACGTTCTCTTGACATAGCTTTCTCATGTGTCACACTCACAGCCACCCATGTAGTTTCGTAGTTGCATACAATTGTAGCAGGCACCGTGCTCATCCAGTTTCATAGAAAACTTATCAGAAAACTGAAATTCACGAAAACGTTAAGCCGTGCGTCAAAGAAGAATAAAAACTGCATGGACGAAGTTGAAGGGAAAGTGGAAACACCTGCATAATAACGTCAAGAATAGTAAGCAGAAATTTCACAAAACCTTTCCTGTTTCATAAAATTCGAATACCCCTGCCACTAGGGCAGTGGAGGTTTTACAACCCTCGTGACTGTTTCTGCCATGGGCACACTTTGAAGCGAAAATTCCCGGTGTAAAATCCACCTGTGTCCTTGACTGCTGTCAGAGTCTCGCCCAGCCAATGTGGGCCTGGCAAATGCATTGTCATTGTTTTCTCATGTTGTGCACACACATATCTCACTTTTCTAACATGTTGGAGGAGAAGCGAAAAGATTCCCACCAGGTTAGGGGCACTGTTAGACCTGGCATCTTTGGCGTCTTTTTCCCCTTGTCGTTTTTGCTTCTGACCTCCTGTTTTTGACTGTGTGCAGCATTTCATTGTTGCTGGTTTTAGAACTCTAGGCACTTTAACTCTGCTGATCAGTGCAAAGTGCAAGTGCTCCTTGTGTAAATTGTGATGGTGATTGGTTATTCATGATTGAAATATTTGATTTACTGGTAATCCCCTAGTAAAGTGCACTGTGTGTGCCCAGGGTTTCTAATTCAAATGCTACTAGTGGGCCTGCAGCACTGATTGTTCCACCCACATGAGTAGCCCTGCAACCATGTCTCAGACATGCCACTGCAGTGTCTGTGAATGCAGTTTTAAACTGCCATGTCGACGTGCCAGGTGTCCCCACTTGTCAGGCCCTAACCTTCCCTTTTACTGTATGTCCGGCACCCCTAAGGAAGGCCCAAGGTAGCCCCATAGGCAGGGTGCAGTTTAATTGAAAGGTAGGACCTGTACTAGTGTGTTTTACATGTCCTGATAGTGAAATACTGCTAATATTGTTTTTCACTATTGCAAGGACTATCTCTCCTATAGGTTATCATTGGCGCTGCCTAATAACTTCTTACAAGTGTAACATCAAATTGGGAAGAGATAGAGATTTGGAGTTTGGGGCCTCTGAACTCACAATTTAAAAATACATCTTTTAGTGAAGTTGGTTTTTGAATTGCGTGTTTGAGAATGCCACTTTGGGCAAGTGGGCATTTTCTTGCTTTACCATTCTGTGCCTCTGCCTGCCTGTGGAATCCACGTCTGAGGTAGGGGGACAGTTGGGCTGTTTGTTCATTCACTTTAGACAGTCACACTAAGGGAGCTAAAGTGTGCCCTGCATATCCTCATGGCCCATCACCAGGCTGATGAATCTTCCTGAGCTAGAGTGGTGGGAGGAGTTGTCACTGACACCTGAATAGGGCTGTACCTGTCCTCACACAAAGCTGTCTCCACCCCCCTGTAGTGTGTTTGGAGCCAGGTCAGGAAAAGGCAGGGTCTTGTGCACCACAAAGACCTTTGAAGTTTGCCTACTTCAAAGGCAGAAACTGGTATAAGTACCGGATCTGTGACCCCACATTTTTAGAACACTTCTGGACTATACGAACATTCTGCCAAGATGAAGAGCTGGAGAAGCTGTCAGGAAGGACTACCACTTAGCTGTGTGCTTTGCTGTGTCGGCCTGCTGCTTGATGCTTCTGTCTTGGGCAGCGAAAGGACTGGACTTTGCTTTCTGTATCCTGCTTGCCAAGGTTCTTCAAGGGCTTGTGTGTGCCTGCCTCCTGTTAAGAAGTCTCAGGGCCATCAAAGACTTCATCTGCAGCCCTATATCTCTTCTGCTGGGAGTTCTGACCTGCCAAGTGGTGCTAATTCAAGTTCTGGGCCCCTGGAGATCGCTGTTGCTGCAAAGAAGCCTGAAAATCCGCGCCTCGATCTTCAGTGCCTGTTTTTCCTGGTGCAACACAAGCATATGGCTGAAAAACCAACGCATTGCCGCGGTGCGGCCGAAGAATCAACACAGCATCTGCCATGCAGCCGAAAGATCGCCACAACACGGGTCTTGAGCACCGTGTCTCTCACGTCTGAGGCACCCACTCCGACTCCAACGCAGGCCCTGCTGTGCGGCTGAAGAAATCGACCCATCACCTGCCACGCGGCTGGAAAATTAACGCAGTGCCTCTTTTGCCGCCGCATCGACCCTGGGCATCCATACTTTCAAAGAATTGCACCTGTGCATCAAGTTCTTCATCGACGTGGCCCAGCACTAAGGAACCAAGGCCACGTATCCGGAGATCAATGCATCACCTCCCCTGGCAGTAAGGAACCGACGCATCACCTTCCCCGACAATAAGGAATCGACGAACCACCTCCCCTGTGCAGCAGTAAGGAATCGACGCATCACCTCCCCTGGCAGTAAGGAATTGATGCATCACCTCCCCTGGGCAATGGAAACGAACGCATCGCTTTGCTTTTCCGGTGACTCATCTCCCCTGTGCCTGTTTTCGTCTTTGATTTTGACGCATCCCAGGTACTTTGTAATAACAGTGACGCATCCATAGTTTCCTATGGACTGAACTGTTTTGAACCTTTTAAAAGTGATATCTTTACTTATGTATATTGGATTTGTGTCGTTTTGGTCTTGTTTGATTCAGAATAAATATTGTTTATTTTGCTAAACTGGTGTGGTGTCCTTTTGTAGTGTTCTGTGTTATTGTGTGTGTTGGTACAAATGCTTTACACATTACCTCTGAGATAAGCCTTACTGCTCATGCCAAGCTACCAAGGGGGGAGCAGGCGGTATCTTAGCTGTGTAATCCCCTTTCCTTGACTAGAATACTGGTCCCTACTTGGACAGGGTGCAAGCGGTTCACTGACAAAATATCGATGGCAAAAATATAAATGTCAAAAATATAGATGCAAAAATATCGACTCCCTATGCTTAAACAGGTAAGTACAAAAATATCGAGAAAAAAAATATTGATGTTAAAAATATAGGGCCTGATTCACAAAAGTAATCTGAGACAAAATCCTAACTTTTCGACTTTCGGTATTCACAAAGGGCATTTAGGAGTAGTAAAGTTAGGAATCCTAACTTTACTACTCCTAAATGCCCTTTGTGAATACCGAAAGTCGTAAAGTTAGGATTTTGTCTCAGTTAAACTTAAGTTTTGGTCTTCTTAAGACCAAAAATTAGTGGAGATAGTGGAGGGGTAAAAATCACTATTCCCACTCCAGTGAGTGCACCAATAGGGAAAGTGTTGGAGAGCAGAGGGGTCAAACTTACTATTCCCACTCCAGTGAGTGCAAGAGTAGGGAAAGTGTTGGATAGCGGATGAATAAAATTTACTATTCCCACTCCCGTCAGTGCAACAGTAGGGAAAGTATTGGATAGCGGAGGGGTAAAAATTACTATTCCCACTCCAGTGAGTGCAACAGTAGGGAAACTGTTGGATAGCGGAGGGATAAAATTTACTTTTCCCACTCCAGTCAGTGTAACAGTAGGGAAAGTGTTGGATAGCGGAGGGGTAAAAATTACTATTACCACTCCACTCAGTGCAACAGTGGGGAAAGTGTTGGATTGCAGAGGGGCAACAATTAATATTCTCACTCCAGTCAGTTCAAAATTAAAAACAAACAAAATATTAACAACAACAAAAATGTTTAAAAAACTAAAAAAATAAAAAAATATATAAATATGTTAAAAATTAAAATACAAATATATTTAATATTACTAATTAAAAATAAAATATTATGTTAAATGCATATGACACATACCTACAAATATTATATTAAATAAAATAAAAAATAATGTTCAAACAAATAAATATTTTTAATTAGAAATATTTAGAAACAAAAACATTATTTATTACATTTTTTTATTTCCTACCCTATAACACCACACAATTCACAACACACATCTAAATTGAAACAAAATGTGCTTACATAATTAACATAATTAATTACCAATTAAAGAAATATTATTAATTAAAAAACAAATTAAAACTCCCCAAACCACAGCTAAAATTAAATTGTAAAAAAATTAATTACAACAATTAAAACTTAGGGGCACATTACGATACCCGGCGTAAAAAAATCCGCCAGGCATGGAAGCGGCAAAAATCCGCCCGCACACACCGCCTGAACACCGACCACGCCATTATGAGTACACAAACTGAAAACCGCCATCGGCGGAAAAATCATACAAAATACCGCCCGCCATCGTCCGAGTCGGAGTCAAACCGCCCGCCACGGACGGAAACACGCACGACAACACAAAACCGCCCGCCCACACGGCCGACACACCGCACGTGAAATTACGATCGCACCGCCATGAGCGCGGAAAAACAACAAAAATACCGCCCGCCAGCGCAAACAACGCCGATGAGAATCGACACGGCAGAAGCCATGGCGCCCACGTACCTGCACAGAAACCGTCCGCACACAAAACCAATAGCACACAACATGGCCAACAAGTCCACACAGCAAGGCACGCACAAATACACAAGCACAGTACACATCCCGAAAACACCCCCCGGACAAACAAAAAATACAAAGGCCAGAACCCCAGACACAACACACCTGAAAACAACAGACCATGAGGACACACCCACATAGGTGAGTACAAAAGCAGCACTCCCACAGACCACAACCCCTTGCTACATTGCAAACCAGAGAGGAGAGGAGAGGACACAGTGACACAGCAAGGACAGCAGCACACCACAGAAACGCACACATCACTACCACCACCACCACCACCACCACCAAACACCGGCACCACAAACCCCCTGCACATTACACAACACACACCGCACCAGCACCACAAACACCATGGCACCACAAAGGATGCCCAAGTTCACGCCCATGGAGCTGACGGTCATGGTCGACGAGATCATCAAGGTGTACCCACAAATCTATGGGAACATGGTCCAGCACACACCACTAGCCACCAGAAACAGAATGTGGACCCGGATCGTAGACCAGGTCAATGCAGTCGGGACCCTGCCCAGGAACAGAACCGAGATAAACAAACGTTGGAATGACGTAAAGAGCCTGGTCAAGAAGAAGGAGGGCAAAAACAGAGAGCTGGCTGCCGTCACTGGCGGAGGGAATCCCGCGCTCTTTAAGACCTTCAAAGCGTGGGAGGAGAAGGTGCGAGTCGTAATCCATCCGGAGATCCTCGCCGGATTAGCAGGGGAGTGGAGGCTGGTAAGTACAAACTAATGTATACCAGCACACCGCTATGTACACACATGCGCAACCACCATGCCACAGCTCCCAGGGACAAACACCCCCATGTCCAGCACACAATACACAACACATCACACGCACATGCAACAGACACTACCACACACAGGCCAAACCGAACAACTGTAAGATGCGTGGGGACATGTGTACACTAAGCCAGCCACGTAACCACCAACAGGTCCACAAATATGCCAGAAGCGCCACAACGAGCACCCACCACACCCATGTGTCCGCCACAGCTGCACCAACTGACAAGTAACAGGTAAGTGGCAGGAACACAAAGTGCAGTGGGTCGGAGGGGGACAGCTGAAGTACAACACCCACCAGGCCCCCACTCCCACAGACCAGCAAGGTGGAGCACTCCCCACACCCATGTGTCAGGCACAGCTGCACCAACTGACAAGTAACAGGTAAGTGGCAGGAACACAAAGTGCAGTGGGTCGGAGGGGGACAGCTGAAGTACAACACCCACCAGGCCCCCACTCCCACAGACCAGCAAGGTGGAGCACTCCCCACACCCATGTGTCAGGCACAGCTGCACCAACCGACAAGTAACAGGTAAGTGGCAGGAACACAAAGTGCAGTGGGTCGGAGGGGGACAGCTGAAGTACAACACCCACCAGGCCCCCACTCCCACAGACCAGCAAGGTGGAGCACTCCCCACACCCATGTGTCAGGCACAGCTGCACCAACCGACAAGTAACAGGTAAGTGGCAGGAACACAAAGTGCAGTGGGTGGGACGGTGGACAGCCCAAGTACAACACACACCAGGCCCCAGTCCCACAGCACAGCAAGGAGGAGCATCCCCCACACCCCACACCCACGTGTCAGCCACCGCAGTGCACAACGACAGCCGAAAGGCAGACATCACGGTCCACAGCAATCGGTGTCAGTGGGTGTACAGCCACCCCCACGACCCACTACACCCCCCACCCCCACAGACCTGCAACATGGAGCACCCCCGCTAAGAGCCATGTGGCATCCAGTACAGTGCACGCACGAACAACTTGCAGGTGGGAAACTGGACAGGGCTGGATTACTGGAGGCATGAGGACCATAACACCACCAACACATGGGACATGTCACGTAGCACACGAACACGCAGCACCGCCCACCGTCACGAACAAGTGAACAATGTGCACACGGACATGAACAGCAGACTCACACCCCACATGACCCATCACAGACATAGCAACACCCAAGGAGCCACGTCTGCATGCACAAGCCACACTGAATATAGTCCCACACGGCAGCCACTGTGCAACTCATCACACACAACCGAAACACCATTGAAGTCCTGTCCATGTAGCCCCTACTGCCTGTCAACCACACACCCCACAACTACGCCTATGTAAGACAAACAACACTAGACGCAACAGAGCGGAACAACATAAATGCACACGAACACCACTGAACCCATCAAACACACAGACACACCATGCACATACAACATACCATCCATCCCATCCGTCAGCCCCAGTCTCATGAAAGGCATGTCATCCGCACAGCTGCCACACATACAGCAGTCACGCTAAGACACATGCCCATGACCAACCATGTGCCAGAAGTCAATTAAGCGCACGACACACTGTGAGCAACAACACACAACATGGGCCACACCCCCCGAGCACTGCAGTGATGCACATGGCACAGGGCAGCACGCACACCAAGGAGATGGGACAACTGCAATACGTTGGCTGGCACACAACTATCACTCACTCATAACGATGCGTCCAATGCCATGTCCAGTAACCACAACAGACAGCAAATATGCAGGGCATGTCAGGCATGCACACACCTCAGACCATGCACTGTCATGCTGCCACAACACATGTCACGTTCGGCACCCATGGCTCACAGCATGTACCCCAAAAGCATATACCCTCCCAAATGCGAATCTGGGGCATGGCCCCCATGTTGCCATATGCGTTCCTAAGCGTTCCATTTGAACTCCAAAAGCAAAGTACAAACCAGACCCAGGATGGGCCAGGAGCCCGCATACACCAGAGTCACAATGAGTAGGGGCAAAGCAACACACCCATCGGCATGGCCAATCCGTCCCATGCCACATGTGCACAGCACACAGTCCCATTGCCTAGCACACACACCTACAGATGCCACAGCCACACACTCGCCTCCGGGAAACCCATGTACGAGATTGCACGAACTGCCAATGTCAGACGACTAATACATACTTCGCCAGGTGCAACACAATAACAAATCTCATTCTCTCCACAGGTGACGAACTGCTGGACGCTGGGGATGGAGACAGCAGCCAGCACAGCCAGCCTACAAGCCCCCAACGAGGACACACGGATCTGGAGGATCTGTCCACCTCTTCGGACACGGACCACCAAGCTGGCCCATCTGGCGTGGCAGGGCCCAGCCGCTCCCCAGGACCCCTCCTACCCACCAACCCATCATCCAGGGATGCTGAACAGTCCCAGTCCCCTGCTGCCACTGTCGTTGCGGCCACACCCACGGTCATTGCGGCCACTACCACTGCCGCAACCGCCACCATCGCCGCACCGACCACCACCGCCTCCACCACCACCACGTCTTCGCTGGCACCAGCCCCAGCGCAGGTGGTGGCCCGGCCGACTGGATCCACCCTGGGAGCCACAGCGAGGACCGTGGTGAGCAATGTGGCTAGTGGGCAGGCCGGTGGCAGCAGGACTGGTAGGAGGAGCAGGGTCAGGGAAACGCCAGCCTCCCCTGGGAGCCATGCCCTGCCTCAAATGGCCAGAGTCCTTGGGGCCTATGAAGAGGCCCAAGGACAATGGGCCAGGTCTGCTACTGACACGCGGGAGGTGCTGGGGGTGCTGAGGTCCATGGACGCCCATATGGGCCAATTCGTGTCCCGTATGGACCAACTCGTGGACCTCATGGGCCAGCTGGTGGTGGCGGTGGGGTCACAGGCAAGGCCAGCAACACCACCTCCGCCACCACCTGCTAGGGCGCAGGCTCGGGCAGCAGTGTCCACTTCCCCTGCGTCCACAGCCAGTGAGCACACCTCACCCACCACCAGCAGGTCGCCACCACACACCCCCTCCCAAACGTGGAAGGGGCCGTCCGAAGAGGAAACAGATCTCCCGGGAGGACTTCGCACGCTCCAGTCGCAAGTGAGGCAGCCAGCCAGCCTTCCGCCAGCCTTCCTTGACCAGCCACTGCATTGACTTGCTCTACGATCCCACTCCACACAGCCAGCTGGATGGCATGTGTGTGTTGGACTATGGACATAGAACCAGTGGGTACACCCTGATCATCACGCAGCCATGACCGACAGCTCATTGTCACTGCACGCACCACTTTTGTCATCACCTTACACACAATCACATGTCACAGTTTGTAATAAATGCACCTTTTTCACTAACTGCTGTTTGTGCCCTGTGTCTTTATTGTACGGAATACAACGGCCACCTTGGGCGGAAAGGCACCTGATGCGTGGCATGGAAATGGAATCCGGAGGGCCTGTAGGGACCTAGGGGTGGGAGACAGAACAGGAGCACATTCAATGAGTGTGTCACACACCCATCACACAGTACATGTCAACAACTACAAGCAATGTACACACATCGCACAGAGCAATAGGGCACAATGCCACAGCCACCAACAGTGGCATACTACCCTGGCCATGGAGCGTTGACACACTGCACGCAGTGAACATACGGCCACCCTGACACAGCACACACACACCTGCATAGATACAGACACATCATCCGTCGTACATGGACACTCACCGTCAAGTGAAGTATCGGGCGATGAGCTGCTGGCGCACATTCCCAGCTTCCTCCTCTCCGCTGTCCACCTCACTCGAGCTGTCCTGGTCTGCGGGCTGGGGCCCTGGTTGACCTCCGTCATCCACAATGAGGGGGATCTGCTTCCGAATGGCCAGATTGTGCAGCATGCAGCACGCCACCACTATCTGGCACACCTTCTGTGGGGAGTACGCCAGTGCACCCCCGGTGCGGTCCAGGCACCTGAACCTGGACTTGAGGAGGCCAAAGGTACGCTCGACCACACGTCTGGTCCTCCCATGTGCCTCATTGTATCGATCGTCTGCTGGGGTGCGAGGATTCCTCAATGGACTGAGCAGCCATGCCCCATTCGGATACGCAGAGTCACCTGGGTGTGAGGGACACAGAGAACCGTTGCTATTCCAACTGGACAGGGGACAGCATCGCACAACCAGCACGCTACACCACTCCACATACTCACCGACAATACAGCCACGATCCTGTTGCAGATTGGCCATCAGTAGTGGCAAGATGCTGTTGCGCATTATGTGTGCGTCATGGGCCGAGCCTGGAAACTTTGCACACACGTGGGTGATCACCATGTCCGCAAGGCACACCACTTGCACATTCAGGGAGTGCGTGTGCTTCCTGTTGCGGTACAGGTGCTCAGTGGCCTGTGGTGGAACAAGGCCAACATGAGTGCAGTCAATGGCTCCCACGACGTGTGGGATTCTGCCAAGGGCATAGAATGCACCCTTCACTGCCGCCAATTCACGAGCCCTGGGGAAGCGGATGTACCTGTTCCGGTACAGCATCATGGCTGCCAGTACATCCCTCAGCACCTTGCTGAACATGGGCTGGGACATCCCTCCTCCACTGCCCACTGTGTGCTGGAATGACCCAGTGGCGAAGAAATGCATGGCGGCCATCACCTTAGCCGTGGGGGTGACAGCAGTCGGATACACCCTGCGGGGACGGAGATGGGGCTCTAACATGGCACACAGTCGATGCAGAGTTGGCCTGTCCAGCCGAAACTTCCTGATTACCTCTGTATCGTCCATGTCCGCCAGCAATTGGTATGGGCGGTCAATGTTCGGTCTCCGCCTGGGTTAAATGACAGAGGACACATGTCAAAGCAACACGGCACATAGCAATTTCGCATACACATCACTGACATGACTGAGCAAGCACATGAGCCACAGCCCAGCTGTCAAGCTGGGACGGCACGGCAACATGAGTGTCTGCTGAGCATGGTACTGCTTCCGAGGCTGGATGAGTATGGCACACGACGACGACGATGTGGGCACGGGCTGAGCGGCCAATACAAGTGGGACCTGTGGCACGAGGGGATATGAGACAGTAGTAGGTGTCAGCACTGCACCCTATGTACAGCACTGTACGGATCACAGCTCCCGAAACATTGACTGGTGTCCACATTGACAGCCCCATGCCAAGACGGCTGTGTGCTTGCAGTCACACGTCACAGGTGAGAGGTTACATTGCACGTGCCAGGTGGCAGTCGTACATAGTGGGAGCTGGCATGTGTGTGCATGTGTCTCCTGTTCAGGATCCACCAGATGGGCGCTGACTCTGTACTGACCATTGGACACAGCATGTTCCGTGGAAGGCTTGTGTGTGTGGGATGGTGGCACTGGATGTGCCTCCGTTGGGTGGGGGCCATGCACAGGGCGGGTACGTCGATGATTGCGCATTGTTGGTCACGGTGGGTGCACCAGCTAAGATGTGTTGCCCTGTGTTCAATTCCTATGTCCGCATGATGATGGACTGTGGATGTGGGCAGACTACACATTGGTCGATGTGCTGTCTATATGCATGTGCCTTCACACCAGGCACAGCTGCCCCTGCACATGTGACCCCTGCTGGACTCGCTGCTGGGTCTGTGGAGCTGATGCACCTTCTGCGCGTGGGGCGGACAGCTCTCCTCACTTCCCTCATTGCGCATGTCATGTCTTTGCCGCAGGTGACATGGATCATGGAGGGCCCACATGTACGCGTGGGTAGGCTACACATGATTGTTCACTGGTCGCCACCCCCAGTCAGTGTTTCGAATGGGAAGGTTGTCGTGCTGGTGGTATGTTCGATGTGGCGGATGGGCGGGCCTAGGTGCGGGCTTACATTCCGGACATGGGGGGTAGTTGGATTGGCGACTAGTTGCAGTACACACGGGACACGTCTCTTCCTTTCCACATCTGGGTCATCCCTTGTACTAACTGACAGTGATACAGTCATCTTCGCCCCAGCCCTCATGTCCTCCCTCGCCCCCCAATATGCATGCTCACCTGCGAGGCTAGCGCTTGCACAGGCAGCCCCAAGCTCGCACCAGAGAGGGCAAGGAGTGTATGTGTGGGTCCAGTTGCACGAGTGGGCTGTCTCAGGGTATGATGTGTGGCGGGACACCGTCCACCTGCGTGGTGCCCCAAATGGAGACCCGGCCTGCATGGACTATGCATCACAGTCTTCGCCTTCCGGATCCGCCACCTGCGACACCCAGTGGCTGTGGCTGCCCTTGCGGCCATGCCGCGTCCGTCTGTGGCTGATGGCCCACACATTCACTCTTTGGCCTCTCTGGGGAGGGCTCAGGGGTGGTGGCGCACGCGCTTGCACTTAGTCGCAATGGCATGTGGCGTGGTTGGTATGATGGGCAATGGATGGGATGGTGCGAGCCACCTCCCGTGACGTCAGTGCTGCTCGTGCTGTGGTGCGTCCCCCTACACTTCCATTTGACTTTTTGCCATGCTGGACGTTGAGGTTCTATTGCCTGCGTGATATGACCAGGAGGAGCGCGAGGAGACCTCTCACACACCATGCTCCACTGCCATCCCGTGCCCTGTATCGCCTGTGCGGATTGACTATGTTGGGGTTACACCTGGTCGACTGGGGCTGTGTGTGCCTTGTCAAGGGGCATGGCGGGCGCACAACAGGATCCAGCTCGTCCACAGAGGGTGGGCTGAGGTGCGCCTGGTACTGCTTTGTACGTGTGCCCGGCTGCTGTGCACACACGTGTTCACTCCCCCGACAGGTGTCCTCTCACAATGCCCAGGGAAGCGGTGGTGTACTGTTCATGAGCCCTCCCAACACGGCGTGCTCCAACTTGGCATGTGCGCATCTACCCGTCGCACCCACCCACCTGAGCACTGCGTCCATACGACTTCACACGACACATGTGTGTCTTCCACAGTAGTGCTACTCATTTGCGTTGACATCCAATACCAGTGGACTACATGGTCATGTCACGTCTGCCGTGTACTTCACATACTCTCATCCTCTCTCATTCGTACTTGTGAAATGAGTCAGCGGAGACAGTTCTGGTTTCAAACATTATATTGAGTCTTCTGTCCTCTGTGATGCAGTATAGTGGACACTACTGGCAGCGGAATACATATTGAGGATATACTGAGCATGATTACAAATGGGATAGGGTGTGGGGTTACATCTGCTTGGCCAAGGCTGTGCTAATGTACATTTACGTATAGCTGCGGAGCTGCGGACTTTGACACAGACGGTATACATGTAGCCTACCAGACCGCTCGGCATCATGGGCACAGTCCATCTCAGTTCCATGTGACAGGTTTGCTGCGGTTGTTCCTCATGCACGCGTGCATGTGAGATGACATCAGGGCATGTGCTTGCGTGCATGCAGCGGCGTGCCACTTGTTGTTGCACTGTGGTGGTTACTGGACATGTCACAGTCACTGGGGTCGTGTTGTTGTTGTATGCACTTGTCGTCCATGCAAAGGTCCTGGTATGGGATTCCCGGGGCGGGGGTGGGAGGGGTGCAGCACCCACAGACTCCAGGCGACCTATTCATGTCCACTGAGCGGTGTGTGTGTCCATGTGCGCTGGATCCATGTCGTGTCCTGGTTGTTCGTGCAGTTCCGTCCATGTGGGTGCGATGCACAGAGCCCATGCCACTGCCTCCCACGATGCATGCGGTGTTCCTGGATGTGATGGGGAACAGTGTGCATGTCCCGGTCATATCCGATGTCATGGCGATGTCGTTGATGGTGTGGTTACAGTTGCCGGTCGTTTGGTATGGCTGTTGTGGTGGTGACTGGCCAGTCCGTGCGGAAGCTGAGCATGGGTGCGGGGTTGGACTTCATAGGTCACTCGGGGAACCTGCGTTGTGGTCCGACGTATTTACAGGTTGTCAGGTATGCGATGCCGTCCAGCAGGGCTTCCATGTCATTGGTGGTGTACATGTTTGCCAGCCAATGTAGCGGATGGTGGCTGTCAAGGTGTTGTTCGTAAGTTGTCCCTTGGAGGACCATGATGGGGCATGCTGGGTGACATTCGATGTAGCTGTTCTCGATGATCCGTCGTGTGGAGGCACAGTGGTCCCATTTCAGTGCGGGTGCGATGTTGGCCACATACGCCATGCCCCCATAGGCAGAGCAGGCCCTGTCGTGTGCGTCCAGAGGGAGGAGTAGTGGTAGCAGGTCCGCCTTCAGACATGCCGGGTTGGAGAGGCATATCTCGACGGGATGCTGGTAGGGACACCTCCGACAGTAGAAGACGGGCATGACGCAGCTGAACAATGTGATGCGGTAAGTCAGTCGGTAACTTACGTTCAGCAGGGACAGGAGATCGCATCCCAATGTATGAAACAGGTTGGTTTTGTACAGCTTGAGCTGTTCGGCGTAGTTGGGTAGGTGTGTTGCGGTTGCCATTTCGCAGCGGTGCGTTGTGGTGGCGTGCTCCGGCTGTGTGTGCAGTCTGCAATGTGCACGCTCCGAGGTTGCTGTGAGCTCTGTGTAGTCGTAGGGAGACA
>CAWUFW010024437.1:0-60491 GCA_963921515.1 Calotriton arnoldi | reverse complement strand
TGATAATGTTCAAAAATCCAAGAAATTCCTAACTCTGGAAATCCGAACTATAACTACAGAGTGTCTACCACTACACTGTAATATATATATATGTGAACAAGACCGAGTCGTATCGGTCGAAACAAGTCATGCTGAGGCACTGGCCAGGATTGACTGGTTGCTGTAATCATGTTATTTAAATAAAGCACAGCATTTCCATGACGTCCCTTGAAGTGGTCCGTACCTGTGTTTGTGCGCCGTGAAGGTTGGTGACGATCCAGGATTTGCTCTGTATATATATATATATATATATATATATATATATATATATATATATATATATATATATATATATATATATATATCTCCAACAGCCTCGTTAACCGTTCCAAATTCACAAAGAAACGAGCGTGGACCCAGCATATGTGCAAGATGTTTATTGCCACCAGTTCAGTCCGCCATGACGCGTTTCGGCCGGTTCACAGCCTTGATCACATGACAAAGCTAAGACAGTGCAACCCTCATTTTTAAAGTGCTAGTGCTTTCAACTTGTTACATAAACATAGACAACATACTACGACATCTGTAGAGCTTCACGCAAAATTGCATTGAAATTAAGAAAATGGTACAAACTCTCAATGTGTCTAAAATGTGCATATTAACAGTTTTATATAAAATATATAAATATAATTCTCCTATTTGCAGTAAAAGCATGTTGTCATGGACTGAGTGGGCCATATATATCTCCCCAAACAAATGAGTGAATGTATCGGCATAAATGCCTTAATGGCCCATCTCTAACCTTAATCAAGTTGATCGCTTAAAAAATTTGTGCAAATCCCCATAATAAAAAGTGATAATCATCACCATCTGCTATTATCCAATATCCATAGCTGATAAAGTGACGATGTGCTTAAATCTAAAATTAATACTCATGTTAAAAATTCTAAAATTTTCATTTTCACATAAGGTGCAGAAAAAGTTAAACTAAAGTGCTAAGGGCTAAATATTCTCTCGACCATCTTACTATTGACACTGCAAATATCGCAATCTCTAATTTTATGTCGAAGAAAACAAAGTGCTCAAGTGATGAATGTACAAAGGTTTTTCAAAGGATTGAATGACAAATGTATAGGATTAATTCATGAATACATTACTTCAAATAGCAGCTGATTCCCATCCCTATATAAAAATAGATGTCGTAAATAAATATACATACATATTAATATGGCATAAATAATCATCTAGCTAAAATGAATAAATATATACATAATTAAAAAGACCGTACAAATGTACATATGTATATTTTGTAAGCGCTTGAATGTATATATGTAAATGAATTTTCAAAGTTGCCCCTAAATTCGCAGTTAGGTGTGGTAACCGTGATCATAGCAGTGTTGTAAGATATTATTTGATAATGTAAAACTATTATAGTAATGTTCCAGGAATGTGTGCAGGTCTTCGGTCGTATTTAGGCCCCCTGGTTGTTTTGAATCGAATTCTAGGCTATATCTGGTCTCTAGACGCCTTAACATAGCTTCCCGATCTCCCCCTCTCTTTTGTGGCGGTATTGTCTCAATGACATAGTATTTCAGTTGTCTCAGGTCACTATTATGATGTTCTTTAAAGTGCCTTGCCACTGGATAGCTGGGGTCGTTATTTGTTATTGCCCTTGTGTGCTGCAATATTCTTTTGTGTACAGCTAGTTCTGTGCTGCCAATATATTTCAATTTGCAACTGCATTCTAAAACATAAACAGCATATTCGGATTTACATGTTAAATGCTGTTTTATGTTTTGCGTTCTAGTGTTAAATGCAGTTTGAAATGAAGCTGTATTTATACCGTACTGGCAAGCTTTGCAGGTGTGGCATTTATAAAATCCTTTTCTGGTTGCGAGCCATGTCCCTTTACCTGCATCCTCCATATTGATTTTAACCAGCGCATTGCCCATGCTGGCTGTTTTCTTAAAAGCTATGGCTGGATTAGGAGGTAAAAGCTTTCCAATAACGGGATCATCTCGAACTATGGGCCAGTTGCGTCTAAATATTGCCCTCAATTGTTTCTCCTGCTTGGAGAAGGCCAGAATAAGCCTGGTTGGTTCCTGGGTCTCTCCTTTAAAGCCTGACTTGCACTTGGTTTTAGTAGTATATTGCAATAAATCCTCTCTTGTTCTTTTTTTGGATTTAACTATTGCTGCATCTACTATATCAGTTGTGTAGCCTCTAGTTAAAAAGCGAGCGCGGCATTCAGTTTGTTTATTATCAGAATCCTCTTTATCGCTACAAATGCGCCTGATGCGCAACATTTCCCCATACGGAATACTGTTTTTGAGATGGGGAGGATGTGCGCTCGTAGCATGCAATAAAGTATTGCCTGCTGTCGGCTTTCTAAACAAGGATGTAGATAAAATGTTTCCTACAACTTTGACCTGCACATCTAAAAATGTCACCTCCTCTTTACTTATAGTTGATGTGAAATTCAAATTAATGTCATTGATATTAATTTGTTCTATAAAATCAATTGCACTTTGTTCAGTGCCACACCATATGATAAATAGGTCGTCTATAAACCTGAGCCATGAAATAACATTGGATGTGTACATTTGTTCAAACTTTCTCATGAGGACCAGCTCCTCCCACCAGCCCATGAATAAACAGGCATAGCTGGGAGAGAAGCTGGCCCCCATGGCCACCCCTTGAGTCTGTTGGTACATTTGGTTGTTGAACATGAAAAGGTTATTTTCCAAACAAAAAAGCAACATATTCAGCAACATTTTGTTATGCTGCATGTATTTGATTGGTCTATTGGATAAGAAGTACTCCACAGCCCTGATGCCATCTATGTTCCTAATACATGTATATAAAGATGACACATCTAGAGCTATCAATAAATATTCCTGTTTCCATTGAATGTTCCCAATTTTTCTTATGAAATCACAGGTATCCTGTACATATGATTTTAAGTTCTTGACGTGCTCCTGCAGAAAGAAATCAATATATCTGGACATGTGCTCAAGGGGCCCATCACATGCCGCAATGATAGGTCTACCTGGTGGTCTTTGTATATCTTTATGTATTTTTGGTACAAAGTATATGACTGGGATTGTCGGATGTTGCTTTTTTAGATATTTGTATTCTTCCCATCTTAGTAGGCCCATGCTCTTCCATGCAAGCAATTGTGAAAAGAAAAGATCTTGGGTCTCTTTAAACTTTTGTATAGAACTTTTTTTGTAGCATTCCTGGTCACTTAGTTGCCTGTATGCTTCTTTTAAGTACTCCTCCAAGGACCATAAAACTATGTTGCCGCCCTTGTCTGCATTTCTTATCACCACTTTGTTTTCTTGCAATAAGCTGGTGATAATTCCTTTCCTGGTTAGAGAATTTGGTTTTAGGTGTGTTGACAGTCCTGTTCAGTTTTTTAACTTGCGCAACAATTTGTTCATTAAATATATCAAGCGCATCCCGAGGCATGATAGGTGTGAACTTGGATTTAATTTTGAAGGGAGTAACTGGTTTTGCACAGATTTCCGGTAAACCTTGGTCCCTCTCTCTGATGTCTCTTTGAGACCTTTGCGTCCCACTGGTGCTTGCCATAGTATCAGTTCCCATCTCTAGTTCCTGTAGATCCTTCAGCAGGCCATAATCTGATGCAGTTAGATTAGTTTGATCTGCAGTTATATTAGATTGCTCAATGATTTCCATTGGATTAAGGGTGGTCTGCTGTTATTGGTATTTCTTTAGCTTTAGCTTTCTAATAAATTTGTAAATGTCAGCCCGAGTTTGCGTATAGTTAAAATTTGACTCTGGGCAATAGGATAGACCTAATGATAGCAGCTGCTGCTCCGCTATGGTAAGATTAACATTGGCCAAGTCAATGATAGTATTTGCATTGTCAGGATTCATTGTGCTTCGGGGATTGCAGGGCATACTCTCTATTTTCGATTGCCCCGCCCTCGACCCCGCTTCCTGGGTTCTCCTGTTCCTGTGGGCTTGCCTTCTCCCCCTTCTCCTCCTGGTGTTCCTGTTTTGACAGGTCCCTTGTTGCGGGGTCGTAATGTTTCCCTCCTGCTCCTTTTTAAAATATCCAATTCTTCCCCCAACGTGAATCTTAGAGTGCTCTGATCAAATCTCCTTCTTGTTGTTTCTGTTTCAGATTCACTGTCTAATGCAGAGCTTGCTTCTGATGCTGAAGTAGATTCAATTTGTTGCATCAGGTTGGCTTGGATGGTATTTTACCAGTCCAAAGCTGTAACACTGTGCCTGGAGTGGTAAATGGCTTTTGTCATTTTGAGGTGAGCAAATTTAGAGTGTCGCTGGTGTTGAGGGTGCTCTATACAGGAGCTGCCTTCCACCTAAACTTGGGAACTACCCAGAGTTCCCTGCTTCTTGTTTGCATAATTTATGCATCACTCTATGCCTGCAAGGGTATTGTTTTGACTTATACTGGGTGCTCCCTTGTGTCTGGACAAATATAAACCTCTCTGAAGAGCTGTAATGACAGCGAAACACGTGTCAGGGGTTGCTTTTGATCATTTCAGGTTGGCTTGGATTGTATTTTACCAGTCCAAAGCTGTAATACTGTGCCTGGAGTGGTAAATGGCTTTTGTCATTTTACAGCTCGGCATGGATAGCACTGTGCTAATCCTATGCTTAAAGACTTTGCTGTAGAAATGGCAAAAGACTTTGGGGGATATTCACAAGGACTTATCTCCGATTTATCTCCACCTTAACTCAACAAAAGTGGAGATAGATTTAACACCCCATTCACAAGCGGGTGCAAACCGCAGACATCGCCAGTATTCCCGCGATAACTGCCCGAACATTTAACACCACGGTGGACACCACCAACTAACCCTAATGAGATGCAGAGTAGGCGTTCCCGTGCCAAAACACACGAAAAAACCACAACACCACTTTCACAACAAACTGCCAGATCTGCGATGCGAACCAAAAACAGGCGATAAGTAGCACCAGGGATTTAACACCTGCCTTTTGCTGGTGTTAAGCAGGACGACTACCTGCAGCATCAAAGGGAGCCCAGCCAAGAGCCACACCCGAAGACCCACAGATGCCATGGAGACAATCATCATGCAGCTCCGAGACCCATGTGGGACACAACACCCACCCCCACCCACCCCAGTCCCGCCACCACACCCAGGACCCCCCGCCCCTTCCCCCGGGAACACCACAGAGACAGCGTACACAAAGACAGCGGACCCACCTGAAACGCACCTGCCATCCAGACCCAACGCCAGAGGAGGACATTGCACACTACAGGACCAAAAGGACAACCATGCCCCGCATCCTGACCCACATCCCCCACCTGCTGACGGTACCAACCCAGCGGACTACCAACATCCCTCCGCAGAGAAAGCTGCCGGCCTCGCAGCACATGTCGGCCTCTGGTACCATCCAACCCACAACTTTCAGAGTCGGAGGAGTCACACAGCCAGCCCCATACAAGGTCATCACACCTGTCCTGGATGCCAACAACAGCCTGGTACTCCGGCACCTCCACCTCACCCACACTGCGCAGGAGCTGCTGGAGAACAAGCAAGGCCCCTACGCCATAGCTGGATTTCCTCACGTGCCAGGGCCAATCAACTGCACACATGTACCCCTCGTGCCCCCTGCCGACACAGCACACAACTACCACAACAGAAAGCACATGCATATCATGAATGTGCAGGCAACAGTGGACCACCTGGGACTCCTCAACAATGTCGTGGCCAACTCCCCAGGCCGAGTGCATTATTCTCACATCTCCGGACAGTCCAGCATCACCCAGCGCTCCCAGGATGGCACCCATGTAAATGCAGTGCCTGTTGTTAAGTCCAAAATGAACACACCACACACCTCCAGCTCACAGTCATGCAACTCACGACACCGGCAATGGACACGCAGCACAATTACATTCAACATGACACACAACATGCCAACCGAGCAGACATGACAACACGACTCCATTGTGAAGCTGGCCTTGCCATGCACACAACCCAGCCACGGCATGCCACCGCAGACACACAATAGCCGGATGCGAGGAGAGGCATGGAGCAGGCATGTGCGAGAGCGGCAAGTGATCAAGGAATGTGAACCCACCCAATGCCAGGTGTGGCGTGGAGGTGCCGGACAGACCACAGAGTGCAAACCACGGAAATGGCCATGTGGAGATCAACTGCTGGTGCATGGAGTGCAGTGGCCAGTGGGGCAGAACGTGGAAATGTCGCACGTTATGTCCCCCCCTGCATGCGCGTGCGTAGTGGGTTGGACCAGCGTATGCCAGGCCTGCGTAGGGGTGTGAACAAAAACCCTGTTGCACTGGGCGTGGTTCTCATTCGGAATGGACAACGCGTCTGCCAGTGCGGCGGCTCTCGGTCCGCCACAAGTCCTGCGCCGAGCACAGCGGGGCCTGCGTCCCTGTGCGCCTGCTGCACCCCGGGCCGCTGGTCCCCCGACCCATCATGCCTGCCACAGCGCACCAACGAGGCTCCGCTCACCTGCCTACACCGGCGTGTGTCGATGAGGGCCCACCACGTGCCGGTGCAAGCTACAAGCACCAGTCCCACGACCTCTGCAGCCTCCGCAGACCATCGCTGGCCCCCCTGACGCTGGGCCACATTACTCCTTTCACATTTACATACTCCACCTGCGTCCTCCTGGGCCCAGTAGGTCCAACATGTGGAATTGTGTCCTGGGTCTTGAATGGCAGTGACCCCAAGTCCGTGGCAGCGGCCACAGCACCAGACTCCCTTCGATCAGTGAGGCATAATTCCATATTGCAAGCCGGCGACACATGGTGCCACTAACCCTGTTTAACGTCAGCCGGCTACACGTGGTGCCACTAACCCTGTTCAATGCCAGCCGGCTACACGTGGTGCCACTAACCCTGTTCAACGCTAGCCGGCGACATGTGGATGAGGGCTCAGGCCTACCCTGCGGACCAGTAGGTCCCACATCCAGCACCTAGTCACCAATCATGAATGGCAGAGTCCACACCAGTGAACGCACGGAGAGGAGTAAGAGGAAGATGCGGCTCAGTCCGGAGGAAAGCCGGATCAGAGTCACGGAGGTGATCGAACACTATCAACAAATGACCTGGTGCCATCAACCCTGTTCACCGCAAGTCCGCGTCCCGTGGTGCCACTGAACCTGAACTATGCAGGCCGGTGGGACCATCCAACCTAAGCTGGCGACACTCGTTGAATGGCCCGTGCTGACCGCTGCCTCAGGCCAACACTGCGTCCCAGTAGGTCACACATGTGGAACTGTGCCTTGGGTAAGATGTGGAGGAGTCCACACCATTGGACACGCCTCATCGCAGGCGGCACTATCTGGTTGGACCTTGGTGGCGTCTGAGTCCATGGCCTGGTGGTTTGCTGCATCTCCATCTGGCCGGACCGGACTTGGTGTCCGACATGTGTCTGGTCCATTCATCTCCACCATAGTGACTGTTTCAGCATGGTTCTGCCCTCTGCATCATGCCCTGGGGGCACACCTTCCACTGTCCACCGAGACACTCCGCGACAAGCCCCTTTGTCATCTACAGAAACCTGATCTGCACTCGTGACCCTGCCCCAGTGCCCCGCAAGTCAGCGGCCCGTGGCGGTAGGCCCGTGCAGGACGCTGTGCATCCGGGGCCACTAACTCTGTGCAGCACAAGTCATGGGGCCTTTACGGTTGAATGGTTGTGTCCTTTACGATGTACACTGTTGTCGATTTCTGACTGCACCAGGCAGCCCTTGCCGGCTGGTGTGCACACACCCCATACACATCCAACACAGGTGTCACTCGATATGTGTGCCTGCTAATAAATGTGGCTGGGCGCACGTGCCCGTAGCCATTCACACCATCTGAGCAAGTGTGTCCGTGTGGTCATTGTGTCAGCATGATGGGCACGGCACTGCAACATTACAGTGTGCTATCCTCAGCGGACCATACCATGTCACCTCAGCATTGGCAGTGACCTTGGACATGTAGCTTCGCCCAGCCCCCCCTGCATGCACAAGCGGCGTGTGCTGGTCTGGCGTACGTCAGTTCAGCGCAGGGGTGTGCTGAATCGGCAGGGGGAGCAGGGCGTGGCTCGGACCTGGCCTTGGGCAGGATGTGCGGTAAGTGTGTCTCTGTGTTGGGGTGTTGTCGCCACCAGGGCCACAGTAGACGATGTTGCAATGTAGCATGCACCAGGAGGGCGGTCCCGCAATGACGGGGAAATGTAGGAGCGCAAGACCGCTCGGGGTCTAGGCACATGCATGCCAAGGGTTATGTGTATCAGTCCTGCGGCTGCATGAGTCAGTTGCCTAGCCTCATTCGCAGCATGACCACAGCCAGCCATGGACTGTACACTTGTGTCCGCCCTGTCCGGACCATTGGCCTACACTCACTTGGCCGCACACCTTCAAAGGCCAGCATCAAGGTGTTGGTGGCATGCCGCTGGACATGCGCGGACAGGCATTACAATGGTGTGCCGTAGGAGTGCACGTGATACAACCGCGCAGGTCACACAAGTGTGGGTGCTCGTGGGAGGGTGGAGCAGCTGTGAGGCAACATAACACACAGTGAGTCCGCACATGTGCCACGTGCTGGGCATATCGTCCATGATTCCCAGGGTCGCAGACATCCCACCACACCCACGGCAGGCCTCTGTACGTCTCCTGAATGCATGCAGATGGTGAAGTGACTGTAGGGATGAATGGTCCTTTGTCTGCACTATCGGGCGGTAGCATATCTGCAGCTACATGTGCCCAGCACCCCCTGAAAGATAGGATAGCATTTCCAGGCGACTCCCACACTACGCACTGCCAGACGTGAGGCCAACGTGTACACATCCCACACGCAGAAGTCCTTGGTCAGAGTTTGCGTCCATGAAATGGCCTTCACTCGTACTCCCACCACACCCCAGGCCTGCACCCGTTGCACACAGACACTGCTCATTGCTCCGAGATGTGGCGTTTCATCCACATGACTGGCGCAGGTCCTCACAGTGCCGCTTCAAGCAGAGCCACTGAGGCAATGGCAGACCATCCCAGACACATGCTCGACTCCAGTCACGTGGACCTGTACCGTGCACGTCTGCTGCATGTACTGGGGGCACTGCCGTTGGCAGTGCTGCGGATAAGTTACCGGCTGAGCTTCCGCCTTGCGAACGTCACCTGCATTCAGCCTGTGTTGCATTGTCGCTCGTGCATATTCGAGTGGACCATGGATGTCTGCCTCTCCAACGTGACTGTAGCTGACCTGGATTTCGACGTGTGTGTGCGCCCCCTGTTGGACCACGACCAGGAGTGTCACCGTGATGCCCGTTTATGGCATGCCTGGATGTTTGGCATGCATGCTGGGAACTGGACCTGGGAGATTGCAGGAGTCGTCGTGTGCAGTGACCACATTGAGCCGCTCCCTGATTGGGCTTTCGTGCATATTGGGGCCAGGGGTTGGAGTGAGCACATCTGTCCGGGACAGCTGATGGGTTACGTCGCCGACATGTCAGATGTGGTGGACAACGATCTCGCATTGGAAATGTTGGCCTACGCTGCTGCACTCGCGTTCATGGATGAGTGACAAGGTACCTACAGCCAGGACTGCATGTGACCCATTGCACGTGTCCCGACGCCTGGTTGCATGTTGGGGATCTGGTCACATGTCCCTGGGAGACAGTGGACATGCCTGCATTGGCCTGGACTCCTGATCCATGCGCGGACAACATACGCGGGTTGGCAATGACTTGTGTTGGTGATGGACTCCCCCGGGGTGGACATGGGCGCTTTCCAACGTTCCTCATTCAGACATGCTGCTGCACTGGTCTGCATGTCGTGGCACTTCCCTTGGCCGTACTGACACGCAATTGTTGATAAAGTTTCCACACGTTCACTTGTCTCCAACTGTGTTGAGTGTTTATTTGTATGCCAATGTGTGTGTCACGGCCTATCTGGGTCACTGCCTTACATGCATTGCTACCCCATCAGGGCTGTGGGTTGGTACTTGTGCATTATCATGTCCCTGTTTCGTGGTTTGCCAGATGCGTATGGCCATTTACCGGCCACAAGCGGGTGCACTTGTCTCCTGTGTTCGGTTGTGCAGATGTTGGTGTTTGTTCCACATTGTGTTTGATGTTGGGGTGCTCTGCTTCCTATGTGTGTGTGCTGCATTGTGTGTGAGATGTCCCTTCAGCTCTGATTTGGCTCACCCTTCTCCCTTTCAGGCAGTGTGGTATTCACTTCTGTGCTTGTTCAGTGGTGTGATATTGCCAAGTTGTGTGACTTGTGCTCTTGGTTGGTGTTGTTCCTCTTGGGCATGGTTTGTCTGCTGTTGTGCTGTGCTTAATTGTGCATGTGTGCCATTGTGGCCATCTCCCCCCATCCCCCCAGTCCCTGGTGGTTCCTCTCCCTGTTGCTGTTGTGTCTGTTGATTTTGAGCAGTTTCCGGTCCCCGAGTCCTGCCACCATCTCCAGACTGATGTGGTGGACACCATTTCCTCCATGTCATCCAGCTCCTGGTGTGGCACTGGACTCCCACCTCGGTGTGCATTGCTGCCTTGTGGTTGTTGGCGTGTTTGTGCTTGTTTGTGCGTTTCGCATCATTCCAGCTGTTCTGGTTTTCTGCCATTGTCCTCCTCTGCTCTCGGGCTGCATTCACCTTGTCCACAATGGCCTGCCATGTCTAATGTTTTGTTGCCAATGGTGCTTGTGGGGTTGTGTGCTGGCTCCGACTGCCTCCATTGTGCTTTGCTGTTTTCTGTTTGGTTTGTCTTTCTTTTTCCTGCTTTTGTTGTACTTATTCCCGCATGCCGTATATGTGTCGCGGGCCTTGCGCTGCTTATCGCTGCTTTCCTCCTCGCGAATGGGCTCACCGCATGCTTTTTGGTGTTGGGGTTTGTGTTTTTATCGCCGTCGAGGTGGTTGTATCGCGGACATTGTCCGCGGTTTCAGGAGACTATCGCATGGTACCGCCGTGTTGTGAATTCCACGTTAACACAGGGTTATTTTCCCACGATCGGCTGCGATGTGTAAAGTTGCGTTAACATTTTTGGGTGACATTTAGCACACGTTCTTGTGAAAATCCCCCTTTGTCCCTTTCTATCTCGGCGTGGATAGCACTGTGCTAATCCTATGCTTAAAAACTTTGATAGAAAAGCAGACATTTGAGGTGAGCAAATTTAGAGTGTCACTGGTGTTGAGGGTGCTCTATACAGGAGCTGCCTTCCACCTAAACTTGGGAACTACCCAGAGTTCTCTGCTTCTATTTTGCATATATATATATATATATATATATACATATATATATATATATATAATGCAATGTTGGTATTGAAATAATTTATAATAAAAGCAACATTCCCTGTAAGAACCAGAAAGTGTCCCAAAATTATTACAACTTAAAAAAAAATAATTGTGCAAATTGATAGCCACTGGTTTTTAAATGTTTGAAAACATTGAAAAATAATAGAAATTCCCCACAAGATTTGACAACAAATATAACTGGAAATTAGGAAACCCTTCCCATGATGTACATGGTAATAAACAATGTCTGCTTTTTCACTAAAGTGTACAGAAAAATGATGCATGGAATGCTTCAATTAATCTCATTCACTGGTAATTACTCTGGCCGCATCCCAATCCATCATTAGTTTCTATACCATGCCACCTCAGTTTGGACCCAGTCATATGCAAATCAGTCTTGACTCTGCTCCAATGGAAACAGGCTACGTTCTCTCTGAACCGGAGCACAAGCAACCCAGGACTGGTTTTGCCCTGGTTAGGGCTCATCAGATAGGTATAGCTTGGTTCCTGTGACACAGTGTATGTCCAGACGTCCTTTCCGTGACACTGGGCCACTGGAACAAAGCTTTAACAGGATTGGAAAGCTTGTGGGCATTCCCTTATGGAGGAACTATGACTTTTTCTGCATTTTATTTAAGGATAATCCTTCTGTTGTTTGTTGGAATTTCCCATACACCAGTATTCTCAACTCAATCTTCTACCCTCTGCAGATTCTGTGTCTGTGACATCATCAGACATTGCCAAGGAGCAGAAAAAGAAACATAACAAGCAGATGGTTGCTGATAGTGTCATAATGGCTCCATTAGTGCTGCCTAGGACACTGAGGCTGAGAGTTCTAGATCTCAGGCACAGTGGTCACTTTCCTTGGAGACTTGGAAAGAGGCGGTTGGAGCTGTGTTAGCTTGTGAGAATTGCAATTTCCTTAAACGCTGACACTTATTGGTGAGATTAACTACTACTACCGCTGGTAAGTTCACTTATGTATTAGATTGGTTTACTGTGGGTCTTAGTTAAAGTATAGTGAATGGGATACTCAGACAAATTCTGACAGATACTTCTGTCATATTAAAAGTGCCTTAGACTATAATAAATTTGTAATACGATGGATGGGACTTCTGTTACATTTTGACTCTAAATCATTATGTTTATATATAACTAAAATAGAATTTGGGCATTGTTCTACCTCTAAAGCCCTGTGTATATACAGAATCCTGTTGCACTTACACAAACACAAACACATACTGGGGACAAAAGATGAGACCTTTCGTTAAAGTTAAGAGATTAGGGATTATGCATCAGGGGAATAGATGTGAGGGCTAAAAATCTGTGGTATTCGGTTAAGGGTTTTGGGGTATAATAGCTAAGGTTTTGAGGTACAGATTTAAGTGTTATGGGTTTTGGGTATAGTGTTAAGGAGTAAAAGGGTTAGGAGTTAGGGTTATGACGATTATAGGGCATAAGCCTTAATATTGTGGGATATATACGGTATAGGGATTGACACTTTTGGGTTTAGGGTTAATGGGTTAAGAGAATAGAGTTTAACAAATTGGAGTATAAGTTATAGGGCCTAAGGGTATGGCTTAAGTATTTAAGGGATCTTTTTAAGGTTATAGGGAAGAGGGTTAAAGTTGTGGGTTACAGGATTGAATAAACCCGGCTATTTACTTTCCTTAATAATACAGATAGAAATGTTTTAGATATGAGGTATGCTAATGAGTGTTTCAGAAATGTATAGCCCATCTGCATGGAAAATGTGCAGGTTCATTTTTCACAGTAACATTGCGCTCAAATAATTTCAATGGAACACACATGACTTTACAGGTAATTCAATTTGAAGTGTTTAAAAATAACTGGACCTATTTCTCAGTAAACAATTTGAATAATCAAGGTACAAAAACACATACACTCACACAGACACCTCTTGAGAACGTAGTTTTATTGTTATCTATTAACGTTTCCACGACAAACATAGACTTCTCTCTGATCATCTTCTTTCTTAGCTTTAAACTAAGTTCCCAAAGTTTTTTGTGCACTAAGCACCAGTTTAGATGATTTCTCATTTCGAAAAAAGGTTATGATTTATGTTTGCATGTTTGAGATTTGTTTGTGATGGGTTGTGTTTGCTTTTGTAGTTTTAAAACATGTAGAAATGTGGTAATTGAGCGTGAAGTGTTTTATGTGTTAGGGGCTGAAGTCTGTAAAGTGTCACCTTACCTAATTTGTGGAATTCTTTCAGTGCTAAACATTCCCTTAGTGGTTCAGAGTTGATTTTCTAACAATGAAAAAATGTTTTTGGTGATTTATTGTCCTCAAAATTCTCTAGGCATCTCTATTTTTGCTTTGCTATAGAGCACATTTAGGTTTTATGATAAGTTTTGTTTTTTACTGCTCTGTTGGGCTAGAGTTGTTGTTTTTAAGCTCTGCTCTTCCTTCCATCTGTTCGTATAAGTCTTGTATTTTTTGAGCAGTCAGGTTGTACATCCGATGTATGAACCTCGGTAGTGGTACAGTATAGGTGGAAAACATACAGGCTGTGGTGAAAAGGAAGAAGGATTACTTGTGTTCTGTTCAAACACTATTTATCATCTAGAGATATCTAATATATGTTGACCTTGGGGCTGGGCTTGTTGACCTATCAAATAATAAAAATAAGAGAAGCCTATGAGGTATATTTGCATCTAATCAATGTCCAGGGGTGGCTCCTCCACTAAGGCGCAGGAGCGTCACCCACTGCCTTGCCGCTGTAAAAAAAGGAAAAAATACAATAATAACGTAAAGTTATTATCATTTTAATTTGACCTCCTGCTGCGGCAGCTTTGCTTGAGGGGTTGGGGCGGGGCTGCAGAGCAGGTGAGGAGTGGTAGAACCTTCCTAAGTGCGCAATGACTGTTTGGTCGGCCCTCTCATGCCACCCAAAACAGTCATGCACACTTTCCCTGTTCTGCATGCAGGCTGCATTACAGCCTGCATGGAGAACATGCCCAGGCCCCCAGTCCCTGGCTGAGCGCCAAACCACGGCGCTCAGACCAATCACAAAGCGACATTGCAGTGTCGTGATTGGTCAGGGGAGCCTGGGTGCTTACCAATCACAACGTTGCATTGCAGCGTTGTGATTGGTCAGGGGAGCCTGGCTGTTTCCTGGAGTCTGGAACGGAGGGGAGCGGAGATGCAGGACCCGGCGGCAAGGAAAGTGTATTTTTTTTTAATTTAACAATGTGCTCCGTGCGCCCCCCGTCCCTCCCTCTCGCCTGCCCCAGCACCCGAGAGCCATGTCGGCCGCCACTGTCAATGTCAACTGTCAATGTCAGTAGTGATGGTTTCAATATCTGTTGGTCAGCCTTACAACATGCCAAAATATTACTGTTCAACAATAGCCAAAGAGTGCCAGTACTGAAAGTAATCTTGAATAGGATTCTTTTTGGTTTTGTGGTCACGGCTGTGAATCAACGTGATCACGTTTTATTATTTACAGTGATTCAAACATATTTCTGTTACTCAATTTGAAATACTTTTAGCAGATTTTTATTGGCAGTGAGTGTGATCAGAAAGAGATTTGGTCTCCCATTATAATATTAGAGTTTTACATCTAGCTAACTTGCAAGTGGGATTGTTTAGAATCCCTATTGGTCTTAGACTCCACAAATTAGCATTTGTATTGTATTTAATTTGGATTCTTTGTGGGACCCTATAGGGCATGCATTTGTACCTGTATTGTGAGACAAGAGTCACCGCCACCTTCTGCTAGTTATGCTAATTTTATGTGGTTATTTTTTAGACAAATGATATATGAGTTTTATCTTATAGTTTCTGAGCTTTTAATTGTACCAGTTGACGTTTTTCCTTCACTTAATTGTTATATGGTGTATGATTTCACTCAATTGAATTTTTATTTATACCATGTTATGTACGAAGTTTATATTTAGACATTGCGGACCATGTGGGGTTGTCTCTGGTTGCGCATTTTAACTTTTCTTATGTAATCCTACCTAGTGGAGCATATTTTGTAACTTTTTATGGAAGTTTGTTGTACTGGTTTACAAAACAATGTATTCTATTTTAATTTGTTTCTGTGTTACTTTAATGGCCTACGGCTGAAATAAAGTATTTTACTACTTCTACTATTACTATTCAGTGGGCCGGTAATATGAGTTCTAGATGTTATGTACAGGAACAGAATGAGTTGGTGTTCGACCTGGCCCTTTATGCAAGGTCACCCCAGATTTTTGCCTTCCTTTGCTTAACCCGGTTTTGTTGGCTTTTAGGACTCTGTGCACTTTACTCCTGCTAATCAGTGGTAAAGTGATTGTACTCTCCATTGTAAACAGGGTAAAGTTGGCTTAAATCTGATAGGTTACATTTACTTTACTTGTAAGACCCTAGTATATGGTACTAACTATACCCAGGGCCTGGAAATTGAATGCTACTAGTGGCCTGCAGCACTCATTGTGCGCCGTCCCCCCCACTAAAGTAGTACTGCAAAACATGCCTCAGGCCTGCCACTGCAATCCGTAGTGCAGTTTTAAACTGTCATTTCAACCAGGCAACGCAAACCTTCCTGTTTATAACTTATAAGTCACCCCTAAGTCAGCCCCTAAAGGCTCATAGGGCAGGGAGCACTGTATTTAAAAAGTAGGACATGTTTCCTTCAGTTTTACATGCCCTGGCAATAAAAAAATCTTAAAGGCATTTTCAATGTTGTAAAGTTACCTCTCCCATAGACTAACACTGGGTTACCTTGCTGTGCTTAATAAGTCATAACTTGAATTTGTGACCAGATAAAGAGATACTGTTTCCACTCAAATCAATTGTAATTTGAAATCTTCTTTAATGGTAAAGCTGGGTTTTAAGTTACTATTATGAAAAGGACAGTTTTAAAAAGTGTGCCATTTTCCCCGTAAACCAAATGTGCCTTTCTGCCAAGGTCCAGGATCACATGACTGTGAATGTCTTTCCTATCATGTTTTGTGTATTACTTCTAGACATGGAGACAAAAGGGCCTTGGGTGTGGGTTGGGATGTTCATCTCCTGAGAAGGATGTCCTGGAAGGTTGTGCTCAGTTTTTCTGTGCTTCAAAGTGTAGCCTCGGGGCTTGCCCACCCCTTCCTGACTTCTAGGGGTTGCCTGCTGTGCCACTGACAAATGCAGATCACAACTAGGCCTGTCTACCCTTTGTTAACCTAGACAGTTTGGAGCCAAACACAGGAAAGAGGGACGTTTAGACAAAGGGGACATCCCTCAACTGCAGCTGGCACTGAGGATAAAAGCAGCACCTTCAAAACCTCTCATAAGAACACTCCTGGACTTGTGGAAGATTCAGAAAAAGAACTGCCCTGCTATTGGAAGAAAGAAGATTGGACTTGCTTGGAGGCCTCCCTGCAAATGCCAAGCTGACCAACACCAACTGGACCTGCCTGAGTTCTGGTGCTGGCCTCTGCTGGAGTGAGCTCCGATCCCCCAGAGGTGCCCATCCAGGTGCCGGACCCTTGGCTGGAATCAGAGTGTTTTTTCTTGCCTGAAAACCACAAGTTCTGAGTCTCAGGTGAAGATTCTAAAGTTTTGGGCTCAGTGCGACTGCAAAAGTAATTCTCAAATTGCCCGACAACCATCTGCGATGCCCGCCAATGTGAATCTCCTGCAAGGACCTGCTCTTTGTGTCAGCTCCAAGAACCAGCGCCAACTCTAGTGACGTAGATAGATTTGGGGATTTTCTTGTGTTGTGTTTTCACTTTCTTACTTTATTTGTTTGAGTGCTGCATAAGTACTATACACATTACCACTAAGTTAAGCATGAGTGCTTTTGTGCCAAGGTACCAGAGGGTAAGCACAGGCTTACTTAGTGACTTTTGTGGTTCACCCAGACAAGGATTGTGTTTATTATTTGAGTGGTGCTTCCACTCCTCCCAACTAAGAATATGGGGGCATATTATCAAGGGCAGTATCGCCACTTTAGCGGCACTTTTTGCCGATAAAGCGGCGATATTTTTATCGCCCTATTAGCAAGCTGTCGCTAACAGCTGTTAGCAACAGCTTAATGGCGATAGCGGCCGTTTTGTTGCCGCTTTGCATGTCAGTGATAATTATCGCTAATTACATGCAAAGTAGGCATTCCCAACTAAAAGCAACTGCAAAAAGTCGCAAACACAACTTCCCCCTATTACCAATGCCCGAAAAAGTCGCACTAACTGCGATTATCGCTGGAATTTAACACCTGCTAAAAACTTGCCTTAACCATCTTGTCAATGGGAGGTGGATTGTAAGGTTAAGTCCTCACCTGCCTATTAGCAAGCTTTTCATTAGCGCAGTGAATTTATCGCTGGATTCCTCGCGCTATTGCTGGGTTTCGCCGCTATCGCTGGATTTTTTATCGCCTTGGAGATAAGCGTTGATAATAACGCGTTATCTCCGCAATGAAATCCAGCGATAAAAAAAACAGCGTTAAGCGCGCTTTGCGATAATTATAGCAAATTTTTGGTAATATGCCCCCCAGTTTCTTACTCTTGGTCTGTTTAAATAAAGAGTTTATGTTAGAACTGGGGGTCTCTAGTTGGCAGAGGTAGGTACCTTTGTCCAAATAGGGACCCTTGCTTCTAGTCAGGGTAAGGGGGATACACTACTAAAATAACCCCTGCTCACCCCCTTGGTAGCTTGGCACGAGCAGGCAGGCTTATCTCAGAGGCAGTGTGTAAAGCATTTGTGAACACATACAGTAATATAGTGACAACACTACAGATGGACACCACACAGGTTGTATATCAAAAATAAGTATTTTTTATATAGACTTAACACAAGACCACAAACGACAAAAATCCACAATACTGTAATTAAGAATGGTAGAAATAGCTTAGTTCTCTTTAGATGGTAAGTGCGACACTTATTGTTCAATGTACCTTTGGATGCGTAACGCTATACAACGAAAGTGTTGCAGGGAAGGTGATGCGTCGGTTCCTTACACGCAAGAACGGTGATGCGTCGGTTCCCTACTGCTGCGCAGGGGACGGTGATGCGTCAGTTCTTCTCGGCGTGGGGAGGTGATGCATCGGTTTCTTACTGCGCTTCCAAGGTGAAGCGACCAGCAGCGCCGTGATGCGATGACGATCCGATGCAATGCAACAAAAATGGCGTCTTCTCATTGATGCGACAACTACGAGGCGATGCGTGCACGCCCTATGGCCGTGCGGCGACTCTGCGAATCTTCTGAGCCGCGACAGGCCCTGTGACACGCTTCTCCGTTGATGCGACGGCATCTGCTGCGATGGCGACACTCTTCTTCGGCGATGCGAGGCGCTTTGGTGATGCGATGCGACAGTGGCAGCGGCGGCACCCTTACTCAGTGATGCGACGACAGCGGCTGCGGCGGCGACACGCTTCTCCAGTAAGTCGCGCTTCCAGCTCCCTGCGACATGCAGTCCTTCAGAAGGCCCAGCACAACAGCAGGCACTTCAAATTCCCAGCAAGGGAATTCAGGGGAGCTGGTTGGTGAAGTCTGTTGTCCCTGAGACTTCAGCAGGAGGCAAGCTCAATCTTCAAGCCCGTGGAGATCCTTTACAAGTTGATGAAAGTAGCACAAAGTTCCTTTCTCCTTTCTTTGGCAGTCAGGCAACCACTGCAGGCCAATCCCCCAAACAGCACTGAGCTTAGGGATAGTCTCCTCCTTCAGTTTCTCTCTGGTTCCTCTCCTCAGCAAAGGTTCTTCTTGTTTCCCAAAAGTGATCTAAAGTTCTGGGGTCTGGGTTCCCCTTTTATACTCATATTCTCTTTGTTCTCTGAAGGCAGAGAGGCCTTTGCCTAGTCCAAACCAGTTCTGGTCAGTCCTGGAGCACTTTGTTTACAGGACTCCTTCTTTCCTTTGACAGTGTAGGCCAGGGACATCAGACGCACCACAGGAGGTGGAACCAGCATTGTGGAGGGAAGGCACAGCCCTATTCAGACCCCAGGTGCAACTCCTCCCACCACTCTACATGGAGATCTCTCTATTCAGCCCTGTGCTGACTCACCCTGTCTCCTGGAATCCCCCAGCCCCTGTCACTCAAACTCCAGACAAGGAATACACAACCTAGCAGAGGCAGGCTTGGATAGTTAGGCAAGAAAATACCTACTTTCTAAAAGTGGTATTTTCAAACACAGAATGTTAAAACCAACTTCAATAAAAGATATATTTTATCATTCTGAGTTCAGGCATACTAAATTCGTTTTTCTACCACGTTCCCTGGGTCAGTTAGGATTATAAGATGTTATAATCAAACTGCCCATTCTGGCCTATGGGGAACAGGTAGCCTTGCAATAGTGAAAAACGAAAATGGCTGTAATTCACTATTAGGACCTTATACTTACAATGCACCCTGCCCTTGGGCCTACCTTAGGGGTGTCTGATATGAAGAAAAGGGAAGGTTTAGGGACTGGCAAGTGGGTGCACTTGCCCAGTCAACATGGCAGTCACAGACTGCACACAGGCTCTGCAATGGCAGGCCTGAGACACACTTTACAAGCTGCTTCTGTGGGTGGCACAACCAGTGCTGCAAGCCCACCAGCAGCATTTGATTTACAAGCCCTGGGCACACGCAGTGCACTGTACTAGGGTCTGACAAGTAAACCAAACCAGCCAATCAAGGAGTCACTAATCCATACATTAATTTACCATAGGGACCACTTGCACTGTGGCACTGAATAGCAGTGGCACAGTGCCCAAAGCATCTATAACCAGCAAAAACACATGAGGCAACACCAAAAAATGGAAGGGAGACCCACGCCAATGGTGCCAGGTCTAACACGTGTCCCCACGAGCTGAAATGTGGGGAGAACTACCCTACCTCCTGGGAGTTCTCATCACTAAGGCGGAAAAATCTGGACAGACCATCACCATTGGCGTGCTCTGTACCAGGGCGGTGTTCCACCGTGAAATCCATCCCCTGTAGGGAAATGGACCACCTCAACAGCTTTGGATTCTCACCCCTCATCTGCATCAACCATCTGAGGGGCCTGTGGTCTGTCTGAACCCGGAAGGGAGTCCCAAACAAGTATGGTCTCAATTTCTTCAGTGCCCAGACCACAGCAAATGCCTCACGCTCAATCGCACTCCACCTCTGTTCCCGTGGAAGTAACCTCCTACTGATGAAGGCTACAGGTTGGTCTAGGCCCTCCTCATTTATCTGTGACAAAACAGCCCCCACACCATTCTCTGAAGCGTCTGTTTGAACAATAAACTCTTTTGAGAAGTTGGGTGCCAGGAGCACGGGCGCCGTGCACATGGCAGTTTTCAGGGCCTAAAAAGCTTTCTGACAGGTGTCAGTCCAAATCACTTTCTTGGGCAGCTTCCTGGAAGTCAGCTCTGTCAAGGGGGCAATGATGCTGCCATACCCCTTGACAAACCTCCTGTAATACCCGGTGAGTCCTAAAAAGGCTCTCACCTCTGTCTGGGTCTTGGGGTGTTCCCAAGCCAGGATGGTCTCAATCTTGGGCTGCAGGGGCGCCACCTGGCCGCTCCCAACCTGGTGTCCCAAGTACACCACTGAACCCTGCCCGATCTGGCACTTACTCACCTTGATCGTGAGGCCTGCCCTCCGCAGCACCATCAACACTTCCCAGAGGTGGCGCAGATGTTCTTCCCAACTGGCGCTGAACACTGCAATGTCATCCAGGTAGGCGGCACTGAACTCTTCCAGTCCAGCCAACACCTGGTTGACCAACCTCTGAAAGGTGGCAGGGGCATTCTTCATCCCAAAGGGCATAACCCTGAACTGGTAGTGCCCATCTGGTGTGGAGAATGCTGACCTCTCTCTTGCCCCATCAGTTAAGGCGATCTGCCAGTACCCAGACGTTAAGTCAAACGTGCTGAGGTACTGAGCAGCCCCTAACCGATCGATGAGCTCATCAGCTCTGGGGATGGGGTGCGCGTCAGTCCTCGTGACTGAATTGAGCCCTCGGTAGTCCACACAGAACCGGAGTTCTGGCGTGGCACCCGGTGCGGCAGCCTTTGGGACCAAGACCACTGGGCTGGCCCAAGGACTGTTAGAGGACTCAATCACCCCTAACGCAAGCATCTTGGAGACCTCCTCCTTGATGCAAGCTCTCACCCTGTCAGTTACCCTGTAAGTTTTGTGCTTAACAGGAGGACTGTCTCCAGTGTCCACATCATGGACGCACCAATCAGTGACACTGGGAATCAGGGAGAACAGATCAGAAAACTGTCCCAGCAACTGGTGACAGTCATTCTGTTGCTCAGGGGTCAGGGTGGAAGAGAGGTTCACACCATCCACTGACCCATCTCGCTCTGTCGCCGACAGGAGGTCAGGAAGAGGCTCAGTATCCTCCTCCATTCCAGCATCTGTCGCTAAGAGCATGCCCACTTCGGACCTCTCCAAGTGGGGCTTCAGGCGGTTGACATGCAGGACCCGCAAGGGGTTCCTGGGAGACCGTAAGTCCACCAAGTAGGTAACAGGACTTTTGCGCTCCACCACCTCAAATGGTCCGGTCCACTTATCCTGGAGCGCGCAGGGCTCCACTGGGGCCATGACCCACACTTTCTGACCAGGCTGAAGCTCAACCAGAGTGGCATTCTGGTCGTACCACCGCTTCATCTCCTCCTGGCTGGCTTCCAGATTCGCCTCAGCGAGTTGTCTGAAATGCCTAGTCTGGTTCCTGAAGGCCAGCATGTAGCTATATACATCCTGGGAAGGTTTCCTGGGAGATTTCTCCCAGCCTTCCTTGACCAAACTCAGAGGTCCTCTCACTGGGTGACCATAGAGAAGCTCAAAGGGGCCGAACCCTAGAGATTTCTGTGGCACCTCACGGTATGCAAAGAGAAGGCATGGTAAGAGGACGTCCCTCCCTACGCCTCATGGGTTCTTCCAGACCCAGAATCATGCCCTTGAGGGTCCGGTTGAACCTTTCAACCAGCCCATTACCTTGGGGATGGTAAGGAGTGGTGAACTTGTATGTTACACCACACTCCTGCCACAGGGACTTCATATACTTGGAAATGAAGTTTGTATCTCGGTCAGACACCACCTCTCTAGGGAACCCCACATGGGAGAAAATTCCCATCAGTGCCCGTCCCACCACAGGGGCCGTCACTGTCCTGAGAGGGATGGCTTCCGGGTACCCGGTGGCATGGTCCACCAAGACCAGGATGAACCTGTTGCCCATGGCTGTCTTGGGGTCCAGTGGCCCCACAATGTCAATACCCACCCGTTCAAAGGGGGTGCTGACCACAGGGAATGGCTGGAGAGGAGCCTTCTGCTTCCTCCCACTCTTTCCACTTGCCTGGCAAGTCTGACAGGTCCTGCAATGAGTGTCTGAACTCTTGCGCATTTGGGGCCAATAAAAGTGGGTGACAAGCCTCTCAAAGGTCTTGTCCTGCCCCAAATGTCCTGCTAATGGCACATCATGAGCCAGCCCCAGTAGGAAGGCTCTGAAGCGCTGGGGTACCACCAGCACACGGCCGAACCCAGGCTCAGCAACCTTAGGCTCACTATACAGGAGACCATTCTCCCAGTAGATCCAATGTGATCCAGACTGATCACCTGCTGCCTGGTTTGCAGCCTGCTGCCGCACACCCACAAGAGAAGGGCACTTCTTCTGCTCCTCGCAGAACTCTTCCCTGGAGGGTCCTCCTTCCTGCTGCCAATGGGTCAGCTCAGGCAGGTCCCCCAGTTCAGCTACCTGTTCCCCTGTAGGCTCCAGGGCATCCCCCTCAAGGTCTGCCTCCTCCTGGACCGTGGGAACTTCGGGGGCCGGTTTCCCGCGCCCCCCTGCCTCTTCTCTTTAAGGCAGGCACCTGGGCCACTCTTTCAGGCTCCAGGTCCTCTTGAACACCCTTACTGGCTGCCATGAACCGTGTGGTCACACACGCCCAGTCAGGCAAACCCAACATCTCCAAATGAGCACTTCGCGCCACCTTGGCCCAAGGGGAGCTCTCCAAATCGTTACCCAACAGACAATCAACAGGCATGGCTGGCCTCACAGCTACTTGAAGAGTACCAGAGACCCCCCCCCACTCAAAGGGAACCTGAGCTACCTTGCAGTGGCTCTCTGTGTTGTCAGCGGCAACAACTGGGTAAAATGCATTGGGGACCACCTGCTCTTCAGACACCAGGTGACACTTGACAGCTGTCACACTGGCTCCGGTGTCTCTCAGAGCCTCCACTCTATGGCCATTGATGGTCACCCACTGCCTGTACTTCTTAGTGTTATCAGGCAGCTGGGTCCTGGGGACCATCTCACAGTCTCCTAAAGAGACAAGGGACATCTCTGCGGGACCCCACCCACCTTGGACACCCATCTCCTCCCCCAGGGCTACACTCGCCATCTGCCGGGGTGGTGCACCAGGGGGTGCTGTCTTCCCATACTGTGGGCACTGGGGATCAACAGACTTATGGCCCACTTCACCACACTTGAAGCACCTCAGGGGTCCCCTAGGAACAGGTCTACCTGTCGGGGCCCCGGGCTTCTTCTCAGGAGGATGCTGGGAACCTTTCCCTTGGTTCCCTTGGGGATTACTTTGGGGCCCTTTCTGGAACTCCCTCTGTTTACCCTTGTCCCCCCCACTCTTCTGCTGGGGACCCTGCCCACTCTTGGCGGAGTCTCCCACGTGACCCTTGTGGACCCGGGTGCTCACCCAGCGGTCCGCCTCCTCAGCAAGCTTCCTAGGGTTAGTCAGCCTACTATCAATCAGGTGCTGGCGTAGCTCTGGAAAACAATTACTTGACAAGTGCTCCCATGCAATTAAATCAAAGAGCGCCTCAAAATCATTCACTTTGCTACCCTTCACCCAACCATCCAATGCTCTGCAAAAAAAGTTACATACTCTACTCAGGTGCCTGACTCCAACTTTTTGCAATTCCTAAATCTCTATACAGTTCAGGAGTCAACCCATACCTGGACATCAATGCTTCTTTCATGTGGCTATAAGAATTGTGGACCTCAGAAGGCAAGTCTAACAAGGTATCCCGCCCCTCACTAAGGAACCGCCCCCACAACCCCGCTCCCCAATCCTTCTCAGGGACCCGGTGGGAGGACATGGCTACCTCATAGGCCTTGAACCACTGCCCAATATCATCATTCTTATAAAATTCTTTAACCACATCCTTAGGTATATACACCCTTGCTTCAACAGGCATGGACGGTGTGCTGCCACCAGAGGGAGTAATCTCTAAGCTCATAGCTTTCAACTCCAACTCCCTCAAACTTTTCTCATGCTCCAATTGCATCCTCTTTTCCTCTAGGGCCAATTTCCTATTCTCCAACTCCAACTGCCCACCCATCTTGAGCTTGGCCAGCTCCATTTCGTGCATCCTATTGTTCTCCCTGTCCTCCAGCTCTTCTGGGGACAGGCCCTTGGCAGAAACACTGCTACCTGCTGAGGAAGCTACTCTCCTCTCCCCTTATCCCACTGGCCCTTCCAGCTGCTCATCTGCATTTTCAGCCCCCTCCACTTGCTCAGGGGTGCTCCTTGCTTCCACCCAGGCCCACAGCTGCTTTGGAACTCTTCCTTCTTGGTGAGACCGGTCATAGCAACTTTAAATCTCCTGCAGAAGTGCTTCAGCTGTCTCACATTGTAGCTTTCTAGTTTCTCCTCCTCAAAATCATAATCCACAGATGCAATGGATGCTGCTTCACTCATGGTGGCTAAACTTGGCAGTTCTTGGCAAAAATAGAAATCCCAGAAAAAAAAAATCTACCAAAGTATGTGGTTGCATTTTGGTCTGCACTTACTAGTAGTGTTCACCAATCACTGTATATGAGTCACAAATGCAAGTCCAGAATCCTCACCGCTGACCACCAATGTTAGAACTGGGGGTCTCTAGTTGGCAGAGGTAGGTACCTTTGTCCAAATAGGGAACCTTGCTTCTAGTCAGGGTAAGGGGGATACACTACTAATATAACCCCTGCTCACCCCCTTGGTAGCTTGGCACGAGCAGGCAGGCTTATCTCAGAGGCAGTGTGTAAAGCATTTGTGAACACATACAGTAATATAGTGACAACACTACAGATACACACCACACAGGTTGTATATCAAAAATAAGTATTTTTTATATAGACTTAACACAAGACCACAAACAACAAAAATCCACAATACTGTACTTAAGAATGGTAGAAATAGCTTAGTTCTCTTTAGATGGTAAGTGCGACACTTATTGTTCAATGTACCTTTGGATGCGTAACGCTATACAACGAAAGTGTTGCAGGGAAGGTGATGCGTCGGTTCCTTACACGCAAGAACGGTGATGCGTTGGTTCCCTACTGCTGCGCAGGGGACGGTGATGCGTCGGTTCTTCTCGGCGTGCGGAGGTGATGCGTCGGTTTCTTACTGCGCTTCCGTGGCGATGCGACCAGCAGCGCGGTGCTGCGATGATGATCCGACGCAATGCAACAAAAATGGCGTCTTCTCCTTGATGCGACAACTACGAGGCGATGTGTGCACGCCCGATGGCCGTGCGGCGACTCTGCGAATCTTCTGAGCCGCGACAGGCCCTGCAACACGCTTATCTGGTGATGCGACGGTGTCTGCTGGGACACTCTTCTCCGGCGATGCGAGGCGCTTTGGTGATGCGATGCGGCAGCGGCGGCACCCTTACTCAGTGATGCGACGACAGCGGCTGCGGCGGCGACACGCTTCTCCAGTGATGCGACGGCGTCTGCTGCGACGGCGACACTCTTCTCCGGTGATGTGAGGCGCTTCGGTGATGCGATGCGACAGCGGCATCGGCGGCACCCTTACTCAGTGATGCGACGACAGCGGCTGCGGCGGCAGCACGCTTCTTCTCCGTGAGTCGCGCTTCCAGCTCCCTGCGACACGCAGTCCTTCAGAAGGCCCAGCACAACAGCAGGCACTTCAAATTCCCAGCAAGGGAATTCAGGGGAGCTCGAAGGTGAAGTCTGTTGTCCCTGAGACTTCAGCAGGAGACAAGCTCAATCTTCAAGCCCTTGGAGATCCTTTACAAGTTGATGAAAGTAGCACAAAGTTCCTTTCTCCTTTCTTTGGCAATCAGGCAACCACTGCTGGCCAATCCCCCAAACAGCACTCAGCTTAGGGATAGTCTCCTCCTTCAGTTTCTCTCTGGTTCCTCTCCTCAGCAAAAATTCTTCTTGTTTCCCAAAAGTGATCTAAAGTTCTGGGGTCTGGGTCCCCCTTTTATACTCATATTCTCTTTGTTCTCTGAAGGCAGAGAGGCCTTTGCCTAGTCCAAACCAGTTCTGGTCAGTCCTGGAGCACTTTGTTTACAGGACTCCTTCTTTCCTTTGACAGTGTAGGCCAGGGACATCAGACACACCACAGGAGGTGGAGCCAGCATTGTGGAGGGAAGGCACAGCCCTATTCAGACCCCAGGTGCAACTCCTCCCACCACTCTACATGGAGATCTCTCTATTCAGCCCTGTGCTGACTCACCCTGTCTCCTGGAATCCCCCAGCCCCTGTCACTCAAACTCCAGACAAGGAATACACAACCTAGCAGAGGCAGGCTTGGATAGTTAGGCAAGAAAATACCTACTTTCTAAAAGTGGTATTTTCAAACACAGAATGTTAAAACCAACTTCACTAAAAGATGTATTGTATCATTCTGAGTTCAGGCATACTAAATTCGTTTTTCTACCACGTTCCCTGGGTCAGTTAGGATTATAAGATGTTATAATCAAACTGCCCATTCTGGCCTTTGGGGAACAGGTAGCCTTGCAATAGTGAAAAACGAAAATGGCTGTAATTCACTATTAGGACATGCCACACACACCAGGGCATGTCCTACATCATACTTACAATGCACCCTGCCCTTGGGCCTACCATAGGGGTGTCTGATATGAAGAAAAGGGAAGGTTTAGGGACTGGCAAGTGGGTGCACTTGCCCAGTCAACATGGCAGTCACAGACTGCACACAGGCTCTGCAATGGCAGGCCTGAGACACACTTTACAAGCTGCTTCTGTGGGTGGCACAACCAGTGCTGCAAGCCCACCAGCAGCATTTGATTTACAAGCCCTGGGCACACACAGTGCACCTTACTAGGGTCTGACAAGTAAACCAAACCAGGCAATCATGGAGTCACTAATCCATACATCAATTTACCATAGGGAGCACTTGCACTGTGGCACTGAATAGCAGTGGCACAGTGCCCAAAGCATCTATAACCAGCAAAAACACATGAGGCAACAGCAAAAAATGGAAGGGAGACCCACGCCAATGGTGCCAGGTCTAACAGTTTATAATTGAATCCAAAGGAGAGTAATCAGTGAATGCATGGATAGTCTCTAAGGTGCAAGGTATTCTTTTAAATGAGCTCACATGGATGACCTCAGAATGAATCTATCCTTTGTGGCATGGGGGCCAGTGAGGCAGGGTTTTCAATTATCTCTATTCGGACCTTTTCAAACTGATTCCGCTAATGATGCTTTGATCAGACATTTTAACATAACACCCTTTGGCAAAACAAGACCATAGGAATTTCATGTGCACCTTGCAACAGAAAGTTATTGCCACAGTGTGCCATCATCAATTGTATATTTTCCCCAAAATGATTTAGATGTAATGGACACTGTTCTTCAAGTTTAAGTTGAACCACGAAGGACCTTCATACTTTGCATGTTTTTTTATTCCTGTTAGCTGAATAATATTTATGGTGAAATGATTAATTTAACCCACAAATACATTTTGAAGCTGATTATTGAATTAGATCTCTTGCAATTTCTCACGGATCAATGAAACATTTCTGACTAGCAAGCATTTAACACAACTGCCATGTTTTGCACGCAGGTGTCCCGGGTAGCATGAAATAGACAATGAGATGTATTTTATGATGCATCTCAGAACCATGATGCAGAAGACATTGCCTTACTCACTGATAAGCCTGGTATTTTGCCTCCCACCACAACTCTCTTCAAATCTTTCTACTGCCCAAATACAAAAAAACGAATACTTGTCCTCCATCCACCCTACCACACCTCTCTCTACAGCTCTAATTTCCCTCCCCACTCGGAGCTGTGCTCTCTGCTATACATCCAAGGCTGACAGCCCTGTCAGGATTGCCTGGAATTGATTTATCAGTTTGCAACAGTGTGAAACAACTTTTGTCTCCCAGTTTTCCTATGCCATAGCAATAACAGGATTTGGAATCCGGTATTCATGCTAATGACTCTCTGTGACAGTCACACATAACAAAATATTGATGGCGGGGTGAGCAAGTCACGTAACTAACAGCCGAGAGATTTCACATTTTCAGGTCAGCTGTAAAATGTTTGAATCTTGTGAGCATGGCACAAACGTTCCTAGATATTATGCACTTTCTATTTCAATTCACAACATGAAGATTCCCTTCTTTGGGAGTATACACTTTCTTCTACTTAAATGAACATCCCCCAAATACTAGGTATCTTATGGTAAATCTTCCAACCACTTCTGATTTTGTGTTGGTGACATCATCAGGCATTGCCTGGCTGCAGAGATAGAAATATAACAAGCCTAGGATTCCTAATAATGTCACAATGGCTCCATTATTGGAGCCTAGAACACGGAGGCTGAGGCTTCCGGAACTCAGGTGCAGTGTTACTTTCCTTTGATACTTGGAGAGAGAAGGTTGAAGCTGTGTTATCTTGAGAGAAACTGTGATTTACTTCAATACGGATGTTGTGAGTCTGAACTACATGCGAGTCAGGTAGGTCCTTTGACTTTACATGCAGTGAAATTTAACTGGAATAGAAATAGAAAAATGTCCCCTGTAAATGTATGTGGCTTTTGGCCATTAGATTCTGATGAGGGATTTTTACTATAAGCAGCATGACTAAAACATGTAAAATCCACATCACAGATACCAAAATTGGTTGAACAAAGCACATCATCCCTGAAAAAAATAGCTTGACTCATGTTACCTCCAGTAAGACTCACAGAGCTGGATTGCTGAGAGGTCGTCAGAGGCCATGTCCCCTTTCTCCACAACTCTGCAAATGCACCTCCTGGTGCACTGCTGCTTGGGGGAAGAAGTCCACTTTAGTCCTGAGGCCCTCAGGAGGCAAGGGGACCTCATCCCCAAACTAGCAGTGCACTGAGAGGCGCAGTGTGCCCCATGGAGGTGGTGGTCCCCGGGGCTTCAGGGGGGGCGAGCAGGCCCCCGCATTTCTATTCTGTTTAGCCCCAGGGAGGTGGCAGTACACGGGTCTGCAGGGGGGCAGTGCGGAACCCCTTTATCATTAAAACATTAGCCCGGGGGAGGTGGCCGTCCCTGGGCTTTAGGTATTCTAGGAGGGGGGCCCTGTGTGCCCCCTCCTACTTATTTACCCATGCCCCCAGGACCTGGCCCACCCGGGGGCCTATATTAAACAAAGCACGGGAGCCCGCGCTTCATTCTTTTTTTTCTCAATTTCGGCTAGAGTTGCGGATCCAGTGTGACTCCCACTGATTTTTTAAAAAAAAGGGTTTTGGGCCCTGGGAAGTCCTGTGGAACCCCCCAAGAGGCATAGGAGGTCAGGGTACTGAAGTGGTGGTGTCAGAGGTAGAGTACATATACCGAATTGTGCCTTTGAAGTGGCAGAGACTTCAAAGACATGACTTTGAAGTGCACAGAGGTCCTTCCATCCAGTCCTAGCTCGAGAATGTTTACAGGATGTATGCAGCCCTTTGTGTGGGGACAGGGCACAGCCTATTGAGGTGTAAGTGAGGCTGGGTCTAGCTGCTCCCTCCCATCCTGCCAGGATGGCCCATCAAGTCACACCTAAGCTCCCATTTTTAGTGGCTGTCTAGGGGGAATACGCAAAGCCCAACTGTCACCCACCCCAGACATGTGATCAGAGACAGGCAGAAGGCGCCAAATGGGTAAAGTAAGAAAATGCCAACTTTCTAAAAGTGGTATTTTCAGAATTGCTATTTAAAATCCACCTTCACCATAAGTTTGTATTTTAAATTCTGATTCCAGAGACACCAAACATGAAAAATGCATCTCTTCACAATTGGAAATTACTCTTATAAAATGTAATAATTTAACACCAATGTTCCTATGGGAGAGATAGGCCTTGCAGTAGTGAAAAACGAAGTTAAGGGTTTTCACTACCAAGACATAGAACACTTGAAAGTACATGCCCTGCCTTTTAAATAAAATGCACCCTATATATATATGTATGTGTGTGTGTGTGGAATATAGGGGTTTACATCGCATGCGTTTACAACGCATGCGATTACAACGCAGTCGTTACCACGACTGCGTTTTTACATCGCAGTACTATTACAACTCAAGTCGCTACAACGACTTGCTGTAGTGGGCGCGCTGGATTTAGGAATAGTATAATTTACTATTCCAACTCCAGTGTGTGCAACAGTAGGGAAGGTGTTGGAATAGTAAATTATACTATTCCTTAGTTTAGAGCACCCCCTACAGCAAGTCGTTGTAACAAATTGTGTTGTAATGGTACTGCGATGTAACAACGCGGTCATTGTAACGACCGAGTTGTAATCGCATGCGTTGTAATGCATGCGCTTTGATGGCTGTTTCCCGTGTGTGTATGTATATATATATGTATATTTATATATATAAATTTACTGAGAGATTCAACAACAACATACAATAAAGAGTATTGTACAGATTCTTTCTTTTTTTTTTATTCTTTCGATGAGTCCATCAATACAGCAGTGCAGCCAAGAACTACTGCCAACACTTGTCTCACGCTCACTAGCGCTTCTTCGGGGCTCTCACATTACTTATTGTGGTTGAAGGAGCTGAATACTGCCATTTGAACCAAATCCCCAGTCTGTTGTTTCTGCATTAGTATCCCTCAAATATCAATTGGATGAAAATTCAACATTTTTCCAATAATTCGTGATTCCCCACTGCACCTTTCAAATGTTCTGCAATTAGATGTTAGGAAGTAGTCTGAGTCCAATTCTTTTCAGTGATATTCTTATGTGCATCTAGCCATGTCGGTATGGAAACAAGATCAATCCCCCTGATAAGGGATACGTTGAACTCTCCCAATACGTCTGTCCTCACATCCAGTTCAAAGATGTATACACACACACACACGCACACACACGCACACACACACACACACACACACACTCTATCACAGGGGCACTGGCTGTCCTCCATTCATACAATACCACTTTCACCCACATATTCTGCTAACAGGAGGAGTGTAATGCTCCCCTACAAGTCCCTTATGCCCATTACAATCCCTCCACGAGACCTGCCCTTTCCTCATTTTGATTCATCTACATCCTTTCTCCAGTAACTTATAAAATAGCGGATTAGGTGATTTTAAAGGCTTTTAGAACGGCCTAGGTGCCATCTTGAACTTCATACTTATACATTTAACTTACAACTTGAAAAGCAACCAACAACATGTTTTAATAATGACGCTGCAGTACAGCACTTATAGATGTGCATCTTTGAATGTAGCTTTATCTTTAATATGCACATCAATGACATGCCAAAAGCACAGAGAATAGTTGTGTCACAACTTAAGGCAGATGATGTTTTAGGGCATTATTTTCATATAGCAAAATGAAACTGATTCCATGTATCAAAAGCACTATGGATAGTTCAAAAACGTTGACAAGGTTCCACAGGGCCAACATGTTTCATCCCAAGTCTAGACAATTTTTTGGTAGTCACTTATAGAAAGGGAGAGTTACTTGATGAAAATGTGAATCCCCACAGTTTCTGATATAGGCAAATTCTTAATGAAAACAGTAACTTAAGGTATGGGTTTTAGGGATGAGAAGTGATGGATTCTTTTGTACAGCACATCGCAGTGAAGGTGTTTTTTCATTCTTTTTGGCGAAATGATATTGAAATATTTTGGTATTTGGGGATTCAGGATAACAACAGCTTAGGTGAGAATCAAGTTTTGTTTTCTACTTTCGCCTCCCCTGACCTGACTCTGGATACAGAAGTGATGTTTTTCTCTTATAATCCCTTTTAGACATCAGAAATTATTCATGTTAAAAAATAAGGTCGTAGTTCACAGACCCGTCTTGAATCACCAGTGTTTGGAAAGCATATATTGTATACTGTTTCCTACTGTGGGAGGCTATGCCATTGATATCCGACTTTCACAACTCATGGAATCCTTTACTCTAAAACTATTGTGACAACTGAAGTTCTCGACTTAACACATTACCTTTTTTCTTGATTCCTAGATGTTTGCCTACCGTCTAGTTGGGTGAGCACCATCAACCACATTTGACATTTGAATTTTACTCAATTCAGGATGTCCAACAATGTGAGTTTTTATTTCATGCCTGTAAGTGTAAATGGTGTATTATGCTCAGTTGTCATTATCAGGGTTTGAGTTTCTGAAATACAGATGAGTACTGCTAATTAGAGTGAAAATTCACATGTTAAGCCCCGATTCTAAAAGAAGCTGCTGGTGAACAAAGGTAAAACATAAGACATGCACATGTTTTAAAATAGGAGAGGAAAACAATGTAGTGTCAATTACTAAAAACACAGGGAGCGGGAACAGTTTTTGTAGTGACCTTTGAACTTTGTTTTTGTTTGGTGACTGAGAAATGATCGGAGCTGAATGTATGGTTTCTTCCCAACTTACAACGTGAGTTTAAAGGTTTGGGAGAATAAGTAGTGAGCAAATTATAGTGCCTACTTTAAAGTTTTCACCTTGATGAAAAGAGTTGTAATTTGAGATGCTCTCAATTTTGTTGACAATCGATTCAGTTTCTCCAAAAAAAGAGTGGCGGTGTGAACTCTTTCCCATAGTTGCACAAACATCATGTTTAGTGCTGGCCCCACTACAGGCCTTCAATGTGAAGTGGAAGAGTTACACTTGGTTAAACAATTTACTTCCCCTTCAAGGCAGGAGTGAGATATAGGGCAGCACACCGAGGAGGCTCATAGAACGTGAAACAACCCCCAACCTACCCCCACCCCACAAAACTACTCCTGCCCCATGTCCAGCCAACAAAGCAACCCCCGAACCAGCCCCCAGCCAGCAAAACAAACCCCGACCCACCCCCAGCCTATAAAACTACCCCCGACCCCACCAGCCTACTAAACTACAACAAAACAACCCCAGCCCAAAACTATACCCAGCCCCACTTAACTCACCGCTTCCTGCAAGGTCTTCTTGCTTCCGTCCGCAGCAGGCAGCAGCTAGACGCGTGGTTAAGGCATGCGTTGGAGAGCTTGCGGAGTCGGAACACTCGTGGTTTAGACAGCAGTGTTCCGACTGTTTCCCGACCATGGCAGTTGAATGTAGCGGATTTCCTTCAGTAGTTAGCTACTACATTTCAACGAGAAGATGGCTGAGCGACACAGGGTGTAACACTGTATATCAATATGAATAAATGGTGAAATCTGGTTTTAGAGAGAAAGACCTAATGATTCTTTCTGTTTCTCTTGTAGTTTCAAATGCGAGCCCGCCTGAGGGCAGTAATATGCTGCTGCAGACCATACCCAGTCCCTGAGGGAGGTAAGTGGTCAAAAACAAAACCCCTCATTACCTCATGCCACTAGACATAAATGTACTCTGGGTGTTCTCATTTTGTGTGAGTTCTTTGATTGTTTATAGTTGAAATGAAACTAAGGGATGCAGTTATGTAACAAGTACATTTTCAGCACAGAACACGCTGTCCTTGAAGCTATTATGTAATATTATAGTATGTGAAATGCAGGGGAATCAGCCACTCCATATTCAAGTACATGCAGATATGGAGGCAGCAGTCACTCTATGTTACAATGTATGGCGCCAGCATTGATCATTTAGTATTTCAGTTCTGGGCGTGTTGGGCCATCAGTCATTGTGGTGGGAGGTACTGGCTGTGTTTCTAATCCTGGCACCACCTCAGCAGAATGATCATTTAACAACCAAACGCAGCACTGACAAATTATTAGAGCCTTATGGCATGTGGGTGGTGGGCTTGGAGGCCACAGGATCACCAGGCAAGATGGTCAAAGATGTTTTAAGGCATGGGAAAATTAGGCAATTGCCCAGGGCCCCCACCTTCCAAGAGGCCCCATGGGAAATTTAACTTTCTCTCTATTTGATCTCTGACTATTCTGTTTCTCTATTAAAACTCTCTGCCTCATGCTACTACTGACTCTTTTGACCTGGTGTCATTTTAAGGATTTTTGGGACTCCGGTCAAGACATATTTTATCTGTTATTGTGTGCTCCTGTTACAGTGTAACATATGATTTAGTATTGTTTGGCATCAAGCAGGATTGAAATAGTAGGAAATGGGTTATACATTTCAAATTTGTACTGTACAGATGCCCTCAAATTATGTTTTACCCAGGGCCCCCCAAATCCTTATTAGGACACTAAAGATGTTCACGTGTAGTGTGGGCTGTGAACACGTGCAGCCAAATGCTGGTGGTGGCCGCAGAGCTACGCTAGACGACATGTGTCTTATGAAGTACCTGGCTCACGAAGCCCAAGGGACAGTGTATGCTGATGGCGAATGGAGGAGCCTGGGCTCCCCTCAGCAATCCTCACTCACAAATGGAATCTTTCTTCAGTACGGACAAATTATTACAGCACTCCCAGGCTGTGGATAGGAGGTACCCAACCCCAGAATTATAAAGCAAAATGACCAGTTGTAGGCTGGGCCAGCAAAGATGCTGACATTTTAGCACTTTCATAGATGTAGCAAATAGCTTCAGAGGTACTTGTCCAAAACAGTGACCAGGACACTATACATTCCAATGGGGAGCAGAGGAGCAGGAACTCCACTTGTAAGCCTCACTCACACAATGCAGTGATTTTCTGTATGGGCAAACTAGAGGAGCCTTCCATAGCAGGGCCTTCTAAATCTATACATATTAATCTCTTATATTTGATACAACAGTCACAAACAGCTGCACCATTCCTGGGTCAAAAAAAACAAACCCTTATTATAAATTCACACGTCCAGTCACATAACGTGAACCATTGTTCACGTGTATCTGACGTCTAACGTAGATGAGTTGAATTGACCATGCGTGGTCCCCCATCACCCATCCTGACTCAAATATTCACATTTTGCAAACAGAGAAAGGCAGGGAACAACTATACATTTGGGGGAATAAAGAGACCCAAGTTGAAGGGCCTTTTTCACCTGGAGCATTACAGGACTGGCAGTGAAACGTGTAGCTACCAAGTTTCAGGACTTTTTTGTATCCATCTTTAAACTGATAAGTTTTCAAGCAACATGGCGTTTTGACTCTAGTCCTAAACAGATGAATAAATTATGTTATGTTATGCTATGTTGTTATTTTATTTTATGTTATCATTTCAAACAGCAGCAACTTGGGCCATGAAGGGAGGACCATCTGAGGAGCCACTTTCTTCAGTTTGTGCAGACATATTGCACTCTGTAATCGAAAATGACATTCAATCTAGAGATACTCGTGCCCTCAACCTAACCCTTATTTCTGACCATGGGCTCTTTGTGATTAACAAATGCCATTGGTGTCCTTTTGGAGAGGTTAGAAAGCTCATGGGTATGTTGTCTTGGTTGCCGGAGACTTTAACATAGCATAACATTTGAGGAGTCTCATTATAGAAATGGAGAGTAACAGCTCTAGAATTTATCATGATAGGCACTTTCATTACATCTGCACATGTATGGAAGCTTTGTTGGGTTTGTCAACATATTAAACAAATAAATAAATAATATACACTTTGGGTTCAAAGCCACAACTGAAAACGTAAAGAAATACATGTTCACAATTATGGTTTTTCAGAAGTGTCTTCACCACACCGTGGAGGGGTAATTCTCATTGCATTTCTCTCCGCAGTCTTCCTCACATGGAAGGGGTAGTTCAAGCAATTAGCTTTAACAGAAGTAGGATAAAGGAAGTATCCAAAACTGAGCATGACCGTCCGCCTTTCTCCCAAAGAATGCTCCAAAATAAAATCAAACACTCTATCACATAAATTCAACACATTCAAGATGAATCTATGGTCAGTTATCATGGGGGTCACAACTGCACTTAGGAAACGCCACACAGTTCCAACAGATCACATAAGACAGAACATGTTTCACAAACTCAACACAGACAAGATATGTCATTTAGCTGGCTAGCATGTGAGTCACAGTAGCACTACTGATTACGAAACACAGAGTTCCACAACATATTAAATAGAACACCACCCACACATTCAGCATGCCACTCACTGCAGGCATGGAGTATTGATGGCTATCACAATAGCTCCTCCAACAGAAAACATTAGCACTTTTAACATACATTGAACACAGATTCATATACACTATTTAGTTGGCTATTGCTGTAACCAAAAGCACCAACATTAAAAAACACTACACACACAGCACATACACAGAAGCACATGCACACACATGCACACCTATACTTAGCTATTCGGAGAATGCATGCAATGTTGGTGAACACATACTGCCTTAACCCTTAACTATCCAGTTCACCCAAAGTATGACCAGCCTACAATACCAATAACACATCTTTACTCAGTAAGTCAGACACTGGTCTGCTTTGTTAACACTTGCATTACGTGGAAAGCCACCATATTGTGGACAGCACCATAAGACAAAGCCAAAGGCAAAATGTTCACTATGCAAAGGCTTGAAATATAGTTTAACATGCAGATAAACTAAGCTGTAGCTGATGCATTCGAATAAATATAAAATATGAGACAACCTATAGAGTGATAATGCAAAATACCAAACATTTAGCTTTGTATCTCAATTTAGGTTTTGAGTTTAGAAAAGGTTGATATATGAAATTTATGATGGGAAGCTTTTAAGTAAATCATTGGAGTGTTCACAAGTTGTTCATCAAAATTTATTAGAAGTGAGCAAATAATTCCACCATTATTTTGCTATATCATTCTCTCCCCTTCCCACACTTATGTTTCACCTTTTAGGCCTCTCCCCAATTTTTTGGTTTCTACTGGTTCTCTGTCAGGTTGAGCGGCTATATTTTGTCCAGTGACCTAGTGTTCACATCTCAGACAGGACCTACTGTCCCCCCACCTGACCTACTCTTTGCTTTCATCTTAATGAAATACTAGTCATTTGTCAACCTGGATGTACAGGGCCCTCAGGGAGCCACTCCTACCTGCACATTATCTAATGCTGCTATATCTTACTGCTCCTGTTTTAACCATCTTTTACCCCTTACACTGCTTAACTTCTGTTCTGACAATTTTGACTTAACTTTTCTGATCCGGATGAATTATCAGCCCACTTTCATTATGCAACCACTACACTCAAATTACCCTTTACACTTCATGGTGACTTGCCAAGGCAAAATCAGCACTGTGCGAAACCTTCCAAACAGATTGAAGAGAGGCCAATTGCTATCCACCACTAAGAGCTCCATGGCATGCATATGGCTTGACTCCATGGCATGCATATGATAGTATGTCATATGCCAGTCACTTCACTGATGCATCTTGCAAAAATTGCAATCAGTCGTTCCCCTTGCCCCAATGACCTAGAAAAGGGAGTTGGTCTCACTCCCTCTCTTTGGTGCTTTTTTTTATGTCTCTTTAGCTGTGTATTGTTGAAGACATATTGAGCAATACAAAACATAGAGTAGTCTTTGCGTCAGTTCCTTGCTCCTGATTTGATGTTTTTCTCACTTCTCTGATACTGCTTTGATGGCTTTCCTCCCTATTCTTGTGATTGTCGCTCATCTGAGCCTTTTCTTCTCACTCTGTTTTGATTGTATGACATGACCCCTTTCACTACAGGCATCAGATCTTCCATTGCAATGCATATGAAGTAGTATTTTCTCTTCGCCTCTATCTCTCTCTGCTGCCACATATTCTGCCACCAACCTCTCTTTGCTAAAACTACCCCCTCAGCACTTTCTTGGCCCGCCTGAGACCTCGGGCTCTTAGCACAGCTCACTGTTTTGTTGGCAGGTGGTTATCTTAAAATGTTTTTTAACCATTCCAAGATGGCTGCCGGCGCTTGCATATGCACATGCGTACATGACAGACATTTCTTAATTAATTTTAATATGCTTTAAGAAAATCCATTCTAAGATGGCTGCCATGGATGTGTGTGCATGTGCCGGGATCATCTTTGAATGGATTTTTTTTAAAGCATAAGAAAATCCATTCAAAGCTGACAGAGCTGTGAATTTTGCATCCACAGAAGTCATCTAAAAAAGAATTGGCAAAACCAATATGGTTCAGGGGTAGAGTTGCCACCTAACCGTTTTTACTGCCACCACTGGTATTTTAATGTCTCAGTCGGTACAAAAATATGCAAAATTACGTAATGCCTATAATTCAAAGAACAAATATAAATAGAAAACACTTTTAAATGTGCTCTAGACATGAGTTAATGATCAATGACAAATAATTAAAGTAAATAAAGACAGAAGGGTCATTTTACACATAAAGGCATACAATTTTGTTTAAAGTCCTATTTCGTATCACATCCGGGCCTTTGCATACTCTTAAAGCAACTACAAATGACCGGTATTTTGCTCTTGGAAAGGTGGCAACCCTATTAAGGGGTAGAGATCTATTGACTTTGCCAGTGCTGGCTTTAACAGTAGTTTTAAGCACATATATCAAGAGCATAACACTTGAATTCCAGATGTAATCAATCTGTAAGAAAATAACACGAAACATAATTTGCACAAGCACAAATGCATCTTTGACATGTGTCCTTTCTTTAATATTTTATGCAAATTTTGCTGCAAGTTAAAAATATATTGTGACACTTTTTTCTAAATGACTAAAGAATGTCAAGTAACGTCTGTCTGGACATTATTTGTACATCTGTCTGTTTCTCTGGGTTGTCATTACAGTTCGACTGATGGAATCTGTCCGGCGCTTGGACGTAGACATCTTTATGAGTTTTTTGGATACGTCTGCTTCTGTCAATCCAAATGAGACCATTCTGTCATGTTGTAAAATCCTGGAACATCGAAAAAAGGTATCTGTGAGTCTCCATTGCGTTACCGGGCATTCTAGGCAATAAGAGGCAATGTGCTTTAATTACACATGTGGTTGTCTAATGTTATGATATATTCTGTATGTGTGAATTTGGGGGTATTATATGATATGGCAGTGGGGCCTTTTCATGGAATACACTTGCAAAAACTGTCTTGGGTCTAGTCAGGCTTGTTTGTATCACCTTTGTTCAACCCTGGGTAGCTGGGGCTTCGAGCAGCAAGGCTTGACAAAGGAACTTAGTGTAAAGCATTTAACAGCACCAAACAACGGAATAAGAAAGTCACACAAGAGACACAACAATCCTTTATAAAAATAGAACATATTTTTATAAATTTTTAGAATCCATGTTCATCAAAATCCACTGGAGGGTTCCGGAGATATGGATTTTTAAAACAATAAAAAACTTTCAATACACCCGCGAAACAGCGCTGGTGAACAAAACTTTGCAAACTTTTGAAAAGTTTGAAACAGTTAGTTCGGCAACTTCGTCCTGACTTAAGGTTACTTTGGGTAGTGACCTGGCCACCAGACCCTTTTCCAGTTCAGTTCCAGCCTTTAGAAAACGACCACCATAGAGAACAATGAAGTGGTTCTGATGCTGCTGATGCAGGCAGAAAAGATGCTCAAAGATGCTCCTGGAGCTGGGCAGTCGACAAGGGTGAGCTGTGGGTGATTCCTTAGTACATGGGTGAGGTGGGGCAACTTTGGCCACTGCATTTGAGGTCCGATGGCATCCTCTTTGTGACAGTCGAAGGCCAGCTGCGGCTGGGCTACTGATCTCGCGACACAGCAATCACAGCGAATATCCTTGGTAGGGGCTAGGTTCCCTCTTAGGCAAAAAATCCTTTGATAGCAGTCCCAGGTCCAGCAGACTTGAGTGCAACTTTTGGCTACATCGGATTTATCTCTAGGAGCACCCAACAGCAGTCAATGGTGATTCCTCAGAAGTGGATACTGCTTTGCCAGTTTCAGCTTTCTCAGCTTTGATATCCATGGTGTTGTTCCAGGGGACCAACCGACTAACCCTTGGAGTCACTGCTTCAATCTGGGGCTGGGATCAATGTTTCCCCAAGCCAGGAGCCGCAGGCACAGTCCAAACTTCACTAGTCCAAAGTGCAGCAGGTGCAGTCCTTCCAACGGTGAAGCCTCTCTTTGCGCAGTTCCAAGGGCAGCAGGAGAGTCCTTCTTGGGTACTTTTTCCAAATCCAATGTGTACTGAGGTTTAAGGTGCCAGGGGTGCCTATTTTATCCTGGGAAAGTGCCTGAGGGGACAACGCGGTCACTATCCAATGGGCTAGTAGGCCCACTCCTCTTTTGTGCCAAAGTTCCAGTGATGTGTGGCATTTGACAATCCCAGAGTGCAATATTCTTGCTACTCTCAAGATGTCTGAATCTTCCCTCGACTGTGAGGAGCTTGGTAGCGCACCCCAGTGGTGTGGCTACCCAATGGCTGCATGCCCACAGGAAAACAGGTTTGAGGACAGGTTTTCCCTCTCTGTTCCTGCCTCCAACTTGTCTGCAGGAACAAAAGTCATCCTGCTCGGGTGTGTTGTCACCCTTTAAAGGCGGCTTCTCCTTTGAAGCCTGCCTTTTGGGCTAACACCTCAGTTGGCCTTTCTGGGGGAGGAGGTCACACATCACTCTGCAGTAACTGCCTTTGTTCTTAAGCCTTGGAGTTGTTCACATGTCTCCCCAGGTGGGCAGAAAGCTGTCTGGTGGCCAGGGCTGGCACAAATCCACTGGACCAGCTAGGGCACAGAGTGGCAACTTTCTAAAAGCTGCTTAACTTTAATAGTGACATTAATTTTGAGTTGGGCATCAAGTTGGATTTAATGCCACTATTAACTTGATGCCTTACAGTACCCAGTAAGGTAGTCCCATTCAGAAGTTAGCCATTCTAACTTTCCTCAGCAAAACAACAACTTCAAGGGTTTTGCTGCTAAGGCATATTTAAACCTATAACTCTTGCTTAATAATATACATCTCCCTGCCATAGGGCTCTATATGCTTTCCTTAGGGAGAATTACATATATCATTAAGGGGACAGGTGGCTTTGACATTAATGGTAAAGACATAGTCAAACTAACATTGTGAACACTGCCCTTTTAGTCTGCAGTGGGAGGCTGGTAGCATTTCTGTTATTTGTCATACTCAGGGTGGCGCAAACTGTGCTGCAGTCCTGGGTGGACACTCTGCCTAACAAGGCCTTAGTACCCTGGGCGCCATATACTAGGGACTTACAAGTAAGTTAGTGCTTGCAAATTGGGGTCATCCAATTCAACATATCTTTTATAATGGGTCAGTACACTGGCACTGGGGTCTGGTTAACAGGCCTCAGTGCACTCTCAGAGTCGAAAAACCAGCAACTAGTACTCCCCTGACGAACGGCGACCCGCCTGAAATGCATCGGGAAACATGTCTGAACGAACAGATTGATTTACGTTTATTCAATTGATTTACTTTAGAGATGAAGCAACAACACTTCATGAATATAAACAGTTAAACGAACGAGTATTTGATCAGCCTTCATCCTTCACAAACCTTCATTAAGAATTTTAAATCCTGCTTTCAGCAGGCTTTAGGCTGTGCTCAGGGGGATGTCGCTGAGTCAAGCGCCACTACCTATACAGATTTTCATCTAAAGCATCCATTAAGTATACATATTGATATCGTACTTCATGGATGAGTCATTGGAGAAAACAGTATTGTAACCTTTGTTTGAACATTTCAACTCTGTTAGGTCAGAGACTGTGGGAGAAAATAGCAGACACTAACCTCCCACCGAAACATGTCATGGCAAATTCTTTCTTGGAGTGAAGAAAGAACAGTTACACTGTTAGTTTGCTGTAAAAATACTTCAGATCTTGGGGTGTGCAACCTAGCACCGGAAGGACTGGATCATGCCAGATATTCAAGATATCCCTGTAAAACGAATGTACATAACTTCATCGAAATGAAGATCATTTAACCACTCTGTGGTTAATCCAGAAATCTAACCAGAATCTTGCTTTGAGGGACAAATTGTGAAATCCCCTGATCCTGATTACAGCAAATCTGTGAATGGAAAGCTTTCATGTTCAGCTACGTTTGTCCTTACAATGTTATGTTGAGTGTCATCTGAAGGAGACATTTGTGATACGTAGGAATGCATGGCTAGTTCCCACTCTGGATATTGATAATTGAGAAAAATGTGGCAGCAGGAAAAGGTCAATAATTACCAGTGGAAAAAGACTGACGGCCCTATTCACAAAAGTAGATATACCTGCAAAGGTGCACATTTACTCTAAGACTTTGTAGTAACTTTACTGCTTTTGGCTATTCACCATTTGCACATGTAAAGTTACTACACAGTGGAGATGTGCATATCCTCAACCCCTGAAACTGGAGGGTGGAGGCAAATTTATAAGTGACTACTTACTACTAGTAACATTTCACACGTATTTCACCAGGGCAGAGTTCTGCCTATGGTATAGTATTGGGGATTTTTAATCTTTAAAATAATTTGGTGAAAATATTTTAATGTATTAAACTAAAATATTTTATATGTATTATAAATCTAGAAGAAATAAAAAAAATGCTTCAGCAGTACTATCTTGAAAGTATGTTAAAATATTTCATATAAATATATTAGGCTAATTCAAAATTATTTATTTAAAGATTTATTTAAAAAATCAATTAGACAGTAAAATGTATATTTTTATTTAATCTGAATTAAACATTACTAATTGTTTGGTGTTAAATGAATTTTAAAATGTTAAAAAGTTCATAATGTTTTTTAATAATTGTAATTCATATATCGCCATTTGGCGTTGCAGCGCGCGCAATGTAATTCGTTTTATTTATTTATCTATTTACTTACCTCCGTCCCGCCGTATGCCGGAGTTTACTACCCCCACTCTGCCCCTCCCCCGCCTCACCGCCCCGCAGCACTCCCTTGAGGAGCCGCCACTGCATATATATAATTTAAAACAGGTGTCCATTTCACTTGGGAGCCATTTCTTGTTGGTGCAGGCTCGTGAACAAGAGCGCATAGCTTGAAACGCGTAGAGCCAGAGCCATGAATTTTGATGACGGCTGACTACATTTCTGTTGCAGCCCTTTGTGTAGGAGTTCGCACCCCGGGAGGCTGACCTCATGGGGCAACCTGTTGTGTGTGGATGTGTAGCGGCTTTGTCCAGCCGCGAGGGAGGCCCGCCGCTCAATAGCGGATCCTTGGTGTTTGAAGGATCAAACACCAGTACAAGGGAGCGGAGTGTGCTATCAGAGGAGCGCAAGTATTGGCACAGACTTTGTTTTTCAACTTTCGTCTACCCACTTGGTTTTTAAAAAACTTTATTGACAATAAGATGATGGCGCCACCCACTGGGTAGTAATTGTGTGATTTGGAACTGTTAATACCAGAATGCATCTGTGGCGGATGCGGAATAAAGATACGCCCACTGAGGCGATTGTGATAATTTAAAACAGGTGTCCATTTCACTTGGGAGCCATTTCTTGTTGGTGCAGGCTCGTGAACAAGAGCGCATAGCTTGAAACGCGTAGAGCCAGAGCCATGAATTTTGATGACAGCTGACTACATTTCTGTTGCAGCCCTTTGTGTAGGAGTTCGCACCTCGGGAGGCTGACCTCATGGGGCAACCTGTTGTGTGTGGATGTGTAGCGGCTTTGTCCAGCCGCGAGGGAGGCCCGCCGCTCAATAGCGGATCCTTGGTGTTTGAAGGATCAAACACCAGTACAAGGGAGCGGAGTGTGCTATCAGAGGAGCGCAAGTATTGGCACATACTTTGTTTTTCAACTTTCGTCTACCCACTTGGTTTTTAAAAAACTTTATTGACAATAAGATGATGGCGCCACCCACTGGGTAGTAATTGTGTGATTTGGAACTGTTAATTCCAGAATGCATCTGTGGCGGATGCGGAATAAAGATACGCCCACTGAGGCGATTGTGATAATTTAAAACAGGTGTCCATTTCACTTGGGAGCCATTTCTTGTTGGTGCAGGCTCGTGAACAAGAGCGCATAGCTTGAAACGCGTAGAGCCAGAGCCATGAATTTTGATGACAGCTGACTACATTTCTGTTGCAGCCCTTTGTGTAGGAGTTCGCACCCCGGGAGGCTGACCTCATGGGGCAACCTGTTGTGTGTGGATGTGTAGCGGCTTTGTCCAGCCGCGAGGGAGGCCCGCCGCTCAATAGCGGATCCTTGGTGTTTGAAGGATCAAGCACCAGTACAAGGGAGCGGAGTGTGCTTTCAGAGGAGCGCAAGTATTGGCACAGACTTTGTTTTTCAACTTTCGTCTACCCACTTGGTTTTTAAAAACTTTATTGACAATAAGATGATGGCGCCACCCACTGGGTAGTAATTGTGTGATTTGGAACTGTTAATACCAGAATGCATCTGTGGCGGATGCGGAATAAAGATACGCCCACTGAGGTGATTGGGATAATTTAAAACAGGTGTCCATTTCACTTGGGAGCCATTTCTTGTTGGTGCAGGCTCGTGAACAAGAGCGCATAGCTTGAAACGCGTAGAGCCAGAGCCATGAATTTTGATGACAGCTGACTACATTTCTGTTGCAGCCCTTTATGTAGGAGTTCGCACCCCGGGAGGCTGACCTCATGGGGCAACCTGTTGTGTGTGGATGTGTAGCGGCTTTGTCCAGCCGCGAGGGAGGCCCGCCGCTCAATAGCGGATCCTTGGTGTTTGAAGGATCAAACACCAGTACAAGGGAGCGGAGTGTGCTATCAGAGGAGCGCAAGTATTGGCACAGACTTTGTTTTTCAACTTTCGTCTACCCACTTGGTTTTAAAAACTTTATTGACAATAAGATGATGGCGCCACCCACTGGGTAGTAATTGTGTGATTTGGAACTGTTAATTCCAGAATGCATCTGTGGCGGATGCGGAATAAAGATACGCCCACTGAGGCGATTGTGATAATTTAAAACAGGTGTCCATTTCACTTGGGAGCCATTTCTTGTTGGTGCAGGCTCGTGAACAAGAGCGCATAGCTTGAAACGCGTAGAGCCAGAGCCATGAATTTTGATGACAGCTGACTACATTTCTGTTGCAGCCCTTTGTGTAGGAGTTCGCACCCGGGAGGCTGACCTCATGGGGCAACCTGTTGTGTGTGGATGTGTAGCGGCTTTGTCCAGCCGCGAGGGAGGCCCGCCGCTCAATAGCGGATCCTTGGTGTTTGAAGGATCAAACACCAGTACAAAGGAGCGGAGTGTGCTATCAGAGGAGCGCAAGTATTGGCACAGACTTTGTTTTTCAACTTTCGTCTACCCACTTGGTTTTTAAAAACTTTATTGACAATAAGATGATGGCGCCACCCACTGGGTAGTAATTGTGTGATTTGGAACTGTTAATACCAGAATGCATCTGTGGCGGATGCGGAATAAAGATTCGCCCACTGAGGCGATTGTGATAATTTAAAACAGGTGTCCATTTCACTTGGGAGCCATTTCTTGTTGGTGCAGGCTCGTGAACAAGAGCGCATAGCTTGAAACGCGTAGAGCCAGAGCCATGAATTTTGATGACAGCTGACTACATTTCTGTTGCAGCCCTTTATGTAGGAGTTCGCACCCCGGGAGGCTGACCTCATGGGGCAACCTGTTGTGTGTGGATGTGTAGCGGCTTTGTCCAGCCACGAGGGAGGCCCGCCGCTCAATAGCGGATCCTTGGTGTTTGAAGGATCAAACACCAGTACAAGGGAGCGGAGTGTGCTATCAAAGGAGCGCAAGTATTGGCACAGACTTTGTTTTTCAACTTTCGTCTACCCACTTGATTTTTAAAAAACTTTATTGACAATAAGATGATGGCGCCACCCACTGGGTAGTAATTGTGTGATTTGGAACTGTTAATACCAGAATGCATCTGTGGCGGATGCGGAATAAAGATACGCCCACTGAGGTGATTGGGATAATTTAAAACAGGTGTCCATTTCACTTGGGAGCCATTTCTTGTTGGTGCAGGCTCGTGAACAAGAGCGCATAGCTTGAAACGCGTAGAGCCAGAGCCATGAATTTTGATGACAGCTGACTACATTTCTGTTGCAGCCCTTTATGTAGGAGTTCGCACCCCGGGAGGCTGACCTCATGGGGCAACCTGTTGTGTGTGGATGTGTAGCGGCTTTGTCCAGCCGCGAGGGAGGCCCGCCGCTCAATAGCGGATCCTTGGTGTTTGAAGGATCAAACACCAGTACAAGGGAGCGGAGTGTGCTATCAGAGGAGCGCAAGTATTGGCACAGACTTTGTTTTTCAACTTTCGTCTACCCACTTGGTTTTTAAAAAACTTTATTGACAATAAGATGATGGCGCCACCCACTGGGTAGTAATTGTGTGATTTGGAACTGTTAATACCAGAATGCATCTGTGGCGGATGCGGAATAAAGATACGCCCACTGAGGCAATTGTGATAATTTAAAACAGGTGTCCATTTCACTTGGGACTCGGGAGCCATTTCTTGTTGGTGCAGGCTCGTGAACAAGAGCGCATTGCTTGAAACGCGTAGAGCCAGAGCCATGAATTTTGATGACAGCTGACTACATTTCTGTTGCAGCCCTTTGTGTAGGAGTTCGCACCCCGGGAGGCTGACCTCATGGGGCAACCTGTTGTGTGTGGATGTGTAGCGGCTTTGTCCAGCCGCGAGGGAGGCCCGCCGCTCAATAGCGGATCCTTGGTGTTTGAAGGATCAAACACCAGTACAAGGAAGCGGAGTGTGCTATCAGAGGAGCGCAAGTATTGGCACAGACTTTGTTTTTCAACTTTCGTCTACCCACTTGGTTTTTAAAAAACTTTATTGACAATAAGATGATGGCGCCACCCACTGGGTAGTAATTGTGTGATTTGGAACTGTTAATACCAGAATGCATCTGTGGCGGATGCGGAATAAAGATACGCCCACTGAGGCGATTGTGATAATTTAAAACAGGTGTCCATTTCACTTGGGAGCCATTTCTTGTTGGTGCAGGCTCGTGAACAAGAGCGCATAGCTTGAAACGCGTAGAGCCAGAGCCATGAATTTTGATGACAGCTGACTACATTTCTGTTGCAGCCCTTTGTTTAGGAGTTCGCACCCCGGGAGGCTGACCTCTTGGGGCAACCTGTTGTGTGTGGATGTGTAGCGGCTTTGTCCAGCCGCGAGGGAGGCCCGCCGCTCAATAGCGGATCCTTGGTGTTTGAAGGATTAAACACCAGTACAAGGGAGCGGAGTGTGCTATCAGAGGAGCGCAAGTATTGGCACAGACTTTGTTTTTCAACGTTCGTCTACCCACTTGGTTTTTAAAAAACTTTATTGACAATAAGATGATGGCGCCACCCACTGGGTAGTAATTGTGTGATTTGGAACTGTTAATACCAGAATGCAACTGTGGCGGATGCGGAATAAAGATATGCCCACTGAGGCAATTGTGATAATTTAAAACAGGTGTCCATTTCACTTGGGAGCCATTTCCTGTTGGTGCAGGCTCGTGAACAAGAGCGCATAGCTTGAAACGCGTAGAGCCAGAGCCATGAATTTTGATGACAGCTGACTACATTTCTGTTGCAGCCCTTTGTGTAGGAGTTCGCACCCGGGAGGCTGACCTCATGGGGCAACCTGTTGTGTGTGGATGTGTAGCGGCTTTGTCCAGCCGCGAGGAGGCCCGCCGCTCAATAGCGGATCCTTGGTGTTTGAAGGATCAAACACCAGTACAAGGGAGCGGAGTGTGCTATCAGAGGAGCGCAAGTATTGGCACAGACTTTGTTTTTCAACTTTCGTCTACCCACTTGGTTTTAAAAAAACTTTATTGACAATAAGATGATGGCGCCACCCACTGGGTAGTAATTGTGTGATTTGGAACTGTTAATACCAGAATGCATCTGTGGCGGATGCGGAATAAAGATACGCCCACTGAGGCGATTGTGATAATTTAAAACAGGTGTCCATTTCACTTGGGAGCCATTTCTTGTTGGTGCAGGCTCGTGAACAAGAGCGCATAGCTTGAAACGCGTAGAGCCAGAGCCATGAATTTTGATGACAGCTGACTACATTTCTGTTGCAGCCCTTTGTGTAGGAGTTCACACCCCGGGAGGCTGACCTCATGGGGCAACCTGTTGTGTGTGGATATATATATATATATATATATATATATATATATATTATCTACTGGCGGTCGCCAGTAGATAGTTATAGTTAGGACCTATTATCCATAGGAAATCTGCGACATTCTATTTGAAATAACGTTGGCGCCGGTTGACGAATCTTCGAAAGTTTCCAACTTGTTGGGCGCTCCGCTCCGCTCCTACCCTGAAAGTCTCGGGTTGATTCATCAAGCGGGGGCCGAGAAAAGGGGGTCCCAAAACGCGTTTTCCCCATTCATTTTTCCATAGGAACCTTTAGTCGCAGCTACAGCCCGAACTGCTGAACGGAATTACACCAAATTTGGCAAAGAGGTAGCCCTTGGTTCAGACTGGTGCCTTTTGCTTAAATGGTGTAAATCCGTTCAGTAGTTCCTGAGAAAATCAAAAGTAAAGTCACATATATCTCTATGGCCGAGTAGGGTCCGCGTACCCTCAGCGCACCCTGTGCGCACCGTCCCGATCACGAGCTGCATGCTAATTGGCTGTCAGCTGGCTGTCAACACTCCAAACCAGGAAGTGTTGGCAGCCATTTTATCCCTTGGTAGAACCGAGGCACAAAAACAAGTGCGCAAAACGCACAAAGGGGGCAGGGTAGAAACACCCTGACCCCTAGGCCTGCTCAGGGGGTCCCACAAGGACCCCTGGGCAAGAAAATAGCATTTTTTTTTTTAATCGGCAGGATGCACTCAGGGTGCGCGGATCCCTCCGAGAAAAAAAAAGAAACAAGTGCGCAAACGCACAAAGGGGGCAGGGTAGAAACACCCTGACCCCTAGGTCTGCTCAGGGGTCTCACAAGGACCCCTGGGCAGAAAAAGCATTTAAAAAAAAAAAAAATCGGCGGGATGCGCGAATCCCGCCGAAAAATTCAAAAATCGAAGCGCGGTCTCCCGCGCTCGATGTTAATTGCCCCGGGTGGGCCAAGTCCCGAGGGCATGGTGGGGGGGTTAAATTTATGTATGGGGGGCCTCTAAGGCCCCCAAGCCCGAGGACCGCCACCCCCGGGGCTTTAACAAAAAATGGTGCGGGAGGGCTCTTTGCCCTCCCGCTGCCCTAGGGACCGCCACCTCCCGGGGCTTCTGTTTAAAAAAATTGTAACCTGTGTGGGGGGCTCCAGCCCCCACACGCCCGAGACCGCCACCTCCCGGGGCACTAAAAAATTAAAAATGGGGGTCCGTTTTGGACCCCGAAGGCCAGGGACCACCACCTCCCGGGGCTTTGAAAATGTGGGGAGGGGGCGCGGCCCCCTCCTGGAGCCAGTGATGGCCCTGGGTACCGCCACCCCCAGGGCCGGCTCCTGCAGTGTCCCGGGGTGCCTACCCCCGGGACACTGCTGTTTGCAATGACAGGACGGGAGCCTCGCGGCTCCCGTCCTGTCATTGCAAACTGCTTTGGATATTAGAGCGAGAGCAGAAGCCTGCTCTCGCTTCCAATATCCAAAGCTGATTGCTTTCCACATGGGGAGCAGCATGTTAGCTGCTCCCCATGTGGAAAAGCAATGCCGGCTCCCAAGGGACACGGGGAGCGGGCGGGACTGTGGGGGGATTGGGGACCCCCCCACAGTCCCCAACCAGAGGCCAGGCCCCGGGGGATGGGGTCCCTGGGGCCATAAGTGGCCAGGGAGGGGGCCACGAAGCCCCCTCCACAAATTTAAAAAAACGAAAAAAAGTGCAAGGCCAGCCCCGGGGGATGGGGTCCCGGGGCCTTAAATGGCCTGAGGAGGGGGGCCACGCAGCCCCCCTCCAAATAAAAAAATAAAAAAATCGAGGCCATGCCCCGGGGGATGGGGTCCCCGGGGCCAAAAGTGGGCAAGCCCCGGAGGCCACGCAGCCCCCCTCCCATTAAAAAAAAAACTGAAAAAAAAAAAATGACTGGCATCTTGCCGGAGGCCCGCCCCCCTCCCTGCAGTACTCTGCAAGCGCGCCCCCTGGCGCGTTTGCAGAGGAGAACGAATTCCCCTTGAATACTGGGGGTCCCTGGGAGCCAACTAGCCCACCAGGAACCTCCAGTATGCGCCAGAGGGCTGCGTTGCAGAGACGTGTACAGAGGCCACGCCCCTTTTAGACCTCTCTGCAACGCAGCTCTGTGGCGCTTTTGGAGGTATATGGTGGGCTAGTTGGACTCCAGGGACCCTCAGGATTCAAGGGGACTTAATCCCCCAACTTAAAACGTGCCACGGGCGCGTTTGCACAGTGGTGAAGGGAGGGGAGGGGCTTCAGGTGACATGTGTGCAAACAGGCCCCGTGGCGCGTTTTAAGATGGGGAATAAATTCCTTTTCAATCCTGAGGGTCCCTAGGGGCCAACTAGCCCACCAGGTACCTCCAGTAAGCGCCACGGAGCTGCGTTGCAGAGTGTTGTAAAAGGGCGTGGCCTCTGAACACCTCTCTGCAACGCAGCCCCTGGCGCATACTGGAGGTACCTGGTGGGCTAGTTGGCCCCTAGGGACCCTCGGGATTGAGGAGGAATTAATTGTCCAACTTAAAACGCGCCACAGGGCGTGTTTGCAGACATGTCACCTTAGGCCCCACCCCCTTCCTTCACCATTTTGCAAATATTCCTCTAAAATCAGCCGAACTACGAATTCCGATTTACTCACCTGTTATCAGGAGAGACCTCAGTGCTGCATCTTTGAGCCCAGTACTGGTCCTGAAAAGTAATTTTAACCGTACTTACCAGTAACTTGAATTTCCTTCCATAGGCTAACATTGACTGGTTTCACTTGGAAATTCTTCTAAGTGTGGAGTTTTGGAACTTTATAATATTCCTCTAAAATCAGCCGAAATACGAATTCCGATTTACTCACCTGTTATCAGGAGAGACCTCAGTGCTGCATCTTTCAGCCCAGTACTGATCCTGAAAAGTAATTTTAACCGTACTTACCAGTAACTTGAATTTCCTTCCATAGGATATCATTGCCTGCTTTTTGCTGAAAAAGTTTCTAAGTGTCGATTTTTGAAACATACAAATATTCCTCTAAAATCAGACGAAATACGAATTCCGATTTACTCACCTGTTATCAGGAGAGAACCCAGTGCTGCATCTTTTAGCCCAGCACTGACCCTGAAAAGTAATTCTAACCGTACTTAACAGTAACTTGAATTTCCTTCCATACGCAAACATTGACTGGTTTCACTTGGAAATTCTTCTAAGTGTGGAGTTTTGGAACTTTATAATATTTCTCTAAAATCAGCCGAACTATGAATTCCGATTTACTCACCTGTTATCAGGAGAGAACCCAGTGCTGCATCTTTTAGCCCAGCACTGACCCTGAAAAGTAATTCTAACCGTACTTACCAGTAACTTGAATTTCCTTCCATAGGAATCCATTGTCTGGTTTTCAGCAGAAAAGTTTCAAAGTGTCGATTTTCACAAACTACAAATATTCCTTAAAAATCGCATGTGTGACTGAAACGCATTCTTTCAACTGTTTACAGGAGATGCACCAGTGCTGGTTCCAGGATCCACCACTGAGTAAGAAAAAGTTACGATAACACTACTTACCTGCTAAGTGAATTTCCGCCCATAGGATAACATTGGTGATTCTATATGAAAAAGTTTCTAAGTGTCAACTTTTAAAATACAATAATATTCCTTAAAAATCACTACTGTAACCAAAACGCTTTTACTCAACTGTTTACAGGAGATGTCCCAGGACTGAATCTAGGATCCAGTCCTGTGGTTAGAAAAGTAATCCATAAAGTAACTAATTACATTTAAGTAGAAATTCACATTCAGCTCAATGTTGCTTTGTTTTTGAAATTGTGTTGCCCATTGCAACAACTGTAACTACTGTACTTAAAAGTCTATTGCCTATTTGCAAAGTATTTAAACTAAAGTAATTCATTCTGAGAAAGTATATTTTGTAATGTAATGTATAATGTAATTACAATGTAATTTAAAAAATAAAATATCTAAAAATAAATAGTTTAAAACAATGTTGTAAATCAGTATCAAAAAAATAAATATAACAATTAATACATTTAAAAATTGTCATTTACAAAACCTTTGAAATTCACTGAAAAAACCATAGGTTTCAGACACGTTATAGTTAGGAATTAGCATTTAAAAAACCTTTGAAATTCACTGAAAAACCATAGGTTTCAGACACGTTATAGTTAGGAATTAGCATTTAAAAAACCTTTGAAATTCACTGAAAAAACCATAGGTTTCAGGCACGTTATAGTTAGAAATTAGCATTTAAAAAACCTTAGAAATTCACTGAAAAAACCATAAGGTTTTAGGGACAGTTATAGTTAGTTGGACATTGCACTCGTACAAAACCCGTGAAATTCCCCCGTTATAGTTAGTTCAGGTAACTATAACTCGCGCCCCATAATGCACTGCTGATGACGTCACATATTACATCACTCATGACATGGTCAGTGACATCACTGATGACATCTCAAATGACATCACTGATGACATCATCCATGTGAGAATTTAATGCACCTCCTCACACCCTAATATAACCTTTGATACACCCACTCTAAATTACAGACTGCCATTCTCAAAACCATAGACACTCCAACACCAATAACTACATACCCACTCACTGATTCTTAGGTCTACACACACACATCCACTCACTCACCCGTACAGTCACTCATACTTATGGTCACTCAGTACAGGACTATCATATGCACTCATACTCCTATATAGACACTCAAACACCGCCACTCATCCATAGAGGTACTCACACACCTAGTCAGTCATGCAAATAATTAAACACACTGCCATTTACTCACCTATACAGTTATACACACACCAGCTCACTTACTCATACAAATACTAGCACATTCTTACGCTCTTATACAATCACTTATACAAGCACACACTCATCCATACAGTCACTCTCACAATCACACACTCTCGCTTATAGCTATTTATATACTCCAACACACATATATACTGCCTTTCACATATGTAGTTACTCACACATGTACCACTGGGACATACATTCACTCACTAACACACTCTTACACACACTTACCCACCCATACAGTCTATCACAGATGCACTCGTGAAACCATCCACCCAGTGAATCACCCACTCACACATCTATGCACAGAGTCGCACACACCCCACCCACACAAACACTCAGGCACCCATACAGATACTCAGACAACCAATCAATAACTCATATAGACACTCATGTAGCTATTCACAAACCCATGCACCACTTACACAGCAACAGACAGACGGATACAGACATTCACCCAGTTTAGTCACTAACCCATGCATTCAGTAAGATACGTTTAATCACTCACTTATCGAGTTAGTCACGCACCTACTAAATCATCCATACAGACACTTATACACCCACTCATTCTTCAATACGCCTTTCCCTATATATATTAAAAATATTTAAACTTTACAGAAACACACAGTCACTGGATGATGTCATCAGTGATGTCATTTGAGATGTCATCAGTGATGTCATCAGTGATGTCACTGACCATGTCATGAGTGATGTAATATGTGACATCATCAGCAGTGCATTGCGGGCGCGAGTTATAGTTACCTGAACTAACTATAACGGGGAATTTCACGGGTTTTGTACGAGTGCAATGTCCAACTAACTATAACTGTCCCTAAAACCTTATGGTTTTTCAGTGAATTTCTAAGGTTTTTAAATGCTAATTTCTAACTATAACGTGCCTGAAACCTATGGTTTTTCAGTGAATATATATATATATATATATATATATATATATATATATATATATTCACTGAAAAAACCATAGGTTTTAGGGACAGTTATAGTTAGTTGGACATTGCACTCGTACAAAACCCGTGAAATTCCCCTGTTATAGTTAGTTCAGCTAACTATAACTCGCGCCCCGCAATGCACTGCTGATGACGTCACATATTACATCACTCATGACATGGTCAGTGACATCACTGATGACATCACTGATGACATCACTGATGACATCATCCAGTGACTGTGTGTTTCTGTAAAGTTTAAATATGTTTAATATATATAGGGAAAGCGTATTGAAGAATGAGTGGGTGTATAAGTGTCTGAATGGATGATTTAGTACGTGAGTGACTGACTCTACAAGTGAGTGATTAAGCGTATCTTACTGAATGCATGGGTTAGTGACTAAACTGTGTGAATGTCTGTATCCGTCTGTTTGTTGGTGTGTAAGTGGATGCATGGATTTGCGAATAGCTACATGAGTGTCTATATGGGTTATTGATTGGTTCTCTGAGTATCTGTATGGCTGCCTGAGTGTTTGTGTGGGTGGGGTGTGTTTGACTCTATACATAGATGTGTGAGTGGGTGATTCACTGGGTGCATGATTTCAAGAGTGCAACTGTGATGGACTGCTTGGGTGGGTGAGTGTGTGTATGGGTGTGTTAGTGAGTGAATGTATATCTCAGTGGTACATGTGCGAGTAACTACATATGTAAAAGGCAGTATATATGTGTGTTAGAGTATTTAAATGGCTATAAGTGAGAGTGTGTTATTGTGAGAGTGGCTGTATGGATGCGTGTGTGCTTGTATCAGTTATTGTATAAGAGCGTAAGAATGTGCTAGTATTTGTATGAGTAAGTGAGCTGGTGTGTGTATAACTGTATAGGTGAGTAAATGGGTGTGTGATTAATTTTTGCATGACTGACTAGGTGTGTGAGTACCTCTATGGATGAGTGGCGGTGTGTGAGTGTTTATATAGGTGTATGAGTGCATATGATAGTCCTGTACTGAGTGACTGTAAGTATGAGTGACTGTACAGGTGAGTGAGTGGATGTGTGTGTAGACCTAAGAATCAGTGAGTGGGTATGTAGTTTTTGGTGTTGGAGTGTCTATGGTTTTGAGAATGGCAGTCTGTAATTTAGAGTGGGTGTATCAAAAGTTATATTAGGGTGTGAGAAGATGCATGAAATTATCACATGGATGATGTCATCAGTGATGTCATTTGAGATGTCATCAGTGATGTCATCAGTGATGTCACTGACCATGTCATGAGTGATGTAATATGTGGCGTCATCAGCAGTGCATTGCGGAGCGCGAGTTATAGTTAGCTGAACTAACTATAACAGGGAATTTCACGGGTTTTATACGAGTGCAATGTCCAACTAACTATAACTGTCCCTAAAACCTATGGTTTTTTCAGTGAATTTCAAAGGTTTTTAAATGCTAATTTCTAACTATAACGTGTCTGAAACCTATGGTTTTTCAGTGAATTTCAAAGGTTTTTAAATGCTAATTTCTAACTATAACTTGCCTGAAACCTATGGTTTTTCAGTGAATTTCAGAGGTTTTTAAATGCTAATTTCTAACTATAACGTGCCTGAAACCTATGATTTTTAAGTGAATTTCAAAGGTTTTTAAATGCTAGTTTCTAACTATGCCAACAGAGGTAGGACATGTGAAGAAAGAAGAAAAAACGCACAGAAAGAAGCAAAAGATGTGCAGAAAGAACCAACAGAGGAGCAGAAAGAGGCCTTGTTGCAAAATCATCCTGTGCCCACAACTTTTTCAGACGGGTACTGGTGGTAACTGACTCTGACTAACCAGAGCCAGTGCGGGTTTGCACAGTGGTGAAGGGAGGGGGCCTGAGGTGACATGTGTGCAAACGCACCCCGTGGCGCGTTTTAAGGTGCGGGATTAAGTTCCCTTGAATCCTGAGGGTCCCTGGGGCCCAACTAGCCCCCAGGTACCTACAGTTAGGACCACAGAGCTGAGTTGCAGAGAGGCGTTCCGAGGCCACGCACCTTTTTCACCTCTCTGCAACGCAACTCTGTTGTGCTTACTGAAGGTACCTGGTGGGCTAGTTGGCCTCCAGGATTCAAAGGAATTAACTCCCCAACTTAAAACGCACCACAGGGCGTGTTTGCGCACATGTCACCTGAGGCCCCGCCCCTCCCTTCACCACTGTGCAAACGCGCCCCGTGGCGCGTTTTAAGTTGGGGGATTAGGTCACCTTGAATCCTGAGAGTCCCTGGGGCCCAACTAGCCCACCAGGTACTTCCAGTAAGCACCACAGGCCTGCGTTGCAATGCCTGTAACAAATTGTGCAGTTGTGTTTAGGTAGTGAAGAGGGTCGTGCTGGGGGTAGTGTTTTAGGGTTTAGGGTAGTGCAGTGGTGTTTGTGTAGTGTAGGGGGTCATGCTGGGGGTAGATTTAGGGTTTAGGGTAGTGCAGTGGTGTTTGGGTAGTGTAGGGAGTCATGCTGGGGGAGTGTTTTAGGGTTTAGGGTAGTACAGTGGTGTTTGGGTAGTGTAGGGGGTCGTGCTGGGGTTAGTGTTTTAGGGTTTTAGGGTTTAGGGTAGTGCAGTGGTGTTTGGGTAGTGTAGGGGATACTGCTGGGGGTAGTGTTTTAGGGTTTAGGGTAGTGCAATGGTGTTTGGGTAGTGTAGGGGGTACTGCTGGGGGTAGTGTTTTAGGGTTTAGGGTAGTGCAGTGGTGTTTGGGTAGCGTAGGGGGTACTGCTGGGGGTAGTGTTTTATGGTTTAGGGTAGTGCAGTGGTGTTTGGGTAGTGTAGGGGTTCGTGCTGGGGTAGTTTTTTAGGGTTTAGGGTAGTGCAGTGGTGTTTGTGTAGTGTAGGAGGTCGTGTTTTAGGGTTTAGGGTAGTGCAGTGGTCTTTGGGTAGTGTAGGGAGTAGTGCGGGGGGTAGTGTTTTAGGCATTAGGGTAGTGCATTGGTATTTGGGTAGTGTAGGGGGTCATGCGGGGGTAGTGTTTTAGGGTTTAGGGCAGTGCAGTGGTGTTTAGGTAGTGTAGGGGGTCGTGCTGGGGGAGTGTTTTAGGGTTTAGGGCAGTGCAGTGGTGTTCGGGTAGTGTAGGGGGTCATGCTGGGGGAGTGTTTTAGGGTTTAGGGCAGTGCAGTCGTGTTCGGGTAGTGTAGGGGGTCGTGCTGGGGGAGTATTTTAGGGTTTAGGGTAGTGCAGTGGTGTTCAGGTAGTGCAGGGGTCATGCTGGGGGTAGTGTTCTAGGGTTTAGGGCAGTGCAGTGGTGTTCGGGCAGTGTAGGGGGTCGTGCTGGGGGTGGTGTTTTAGGGTTTAGGGCAGTGCAGTGGTGTTCGGGCAGTGTAGGGGGTCGTGCTGGGGGTGGTGTTTCAGGGTTTAGGGCAGTGCAGTGGTGTTCGGGCAGTGTAGAGGGTCGTGCAGGGGGTGGTGTTTCAGGGTTTAGGGCAGTGCAGTGGTGTTTGGGCAGTGTAGGGGGTCGTGCAGGGAGTGGTGTTTCAGGGTTTAGGGCAGTGGTGTTCGGGCAGTGTAGGGGGTCATGCTGGGGGTGGTGTTTCAGGAATTGGGGCAGTGCAGTGGTGTTCGAGCAGTAAAGGGGGTCACTGGGGGTGGTGTTTCAGGGTTTAGGGCAGTGCAGTAGTGTTCGGGCAGTGTAGGGGGCGGTGCAGGGCGTGGTGTTTCAGGGTTTAGGGCAGTGCAGTGGTGTTTGGGCAGTGTAGGGGGTGGTGTTTCAGGGTTTAGGGCAGTGCAGTGGTGTTCGGGCAGTGTAGGGGGTCGTACAGGGGGTGGTGTTTCAGGGTTTAGGGCAGTGCAGTGGTGTTCGGGCAGTGTAGGGGGCGGTGCAGGGGTGGTGTTTCAGGGTTTAGGGCAGTACAGTGGTGTTCGGGCATTGTAGGGGGTGGTGCTGGGGCTGGTGTTTCAGAGTTTAGGGCAGTGCAGTGGTGTTCGGGCAGTGTAGGGGTCGTGCTGGGGCTGGTGTTTCAGGGTTTAGGGCAGTGCAGTGGTGTTCGGGCAGTGTAGGGGGTCATGCTGGGGCTGGTGTTTCAGGGTTTAGGGCAGTGCAGTGGTGTTCGGGCAGTGTAGGGTGTCTTGCTGGGGCTGGTGTTTCAGAGTCTAGGGCAATGCAGTGGTGTTCGGGCAGTGTAGGGGGTCTTGCTGGGGCTGGTGTTTCAGAGTCTAGGGCAATGCAGTGGTGTTCGGGCAGTGTAGGGGGTCTTGCTGGGGCTGGTGTTTCAGGGTTTAGGGCAGAGCAGTGGTGCTCGGGCAGTGTAGGGGGTCGTGCTGGGGGTGGTGTTTCAGGGTTTAGGGCAGTGCAGTGGTGTTCGGTCAGTGTAGTGGGTCGTGCTGGGGCTAGTGTTTCAGGGTTTAGGGCAGAGCAATGGTGCTCAGGCAGTGTAGGGGTTGTGCTGGGGGTGATGTTTCAGGGTTTAGGGCAGTGCAGTGGTGTTAGGGCAGTGTAGGGGTCGTGCTGGGGGTGGTGTTTCAGGGTTTAGGGCAGTGCAGTGGTGTTCCGGCAGTGTAGGGGGTCGTGCAGGGGGTGGTGTTTCAGGGTTTAGTGCAGTGGTGTTCGGGCAGTGTAGGGGGTCGTGCTGGGGTGGTGTTTCAGGGTTTAGGGCAGTGCAGTGGTGTTCGGGCAGTGTAGGGTGTCGTGCTGAGGGGTGGTGTTTCAGGGTTTAGGGCAGTGCAGTAGTGTTTGGGCAGTGTAGGGGTCGTGCAGGGGTGGTGTTTCAGGGTTTAGGGCAGTGCAGTGGTGTTCGGCCAGTGTAGGTAGTCTTGCTGGGGGTGGTGTTTCAGGGTTTAGGGCAGTGCAGTAGTTTTCGGGCAGTGCAGGCGGTCGTGCTGGGGCTGGTCTTTCAGGGTTTAGGGCAGTGCAGTGGTGTTCGGGCAGTGTACGGGGTTGTGCTGGGGCTGGTGTTTCAGGGTTTAGGGCAGTGCAGTGGTGTGTGGGCAGTGTACGGGGTTGTGCTGGGGCTGGTGTTTCAGGGTTTAGGGCAGTGCAGTGGTGTTTGGGAAGTGTAGGGGGTTGTGCTGGGGGTGGTGTTTCAGGGTTTAGGGCTGTGGTGTTCGGGCAGTGTAGGGGGTCGTGCTGGGGCTGGTGTTTCAGGGTTTAGGGCAGTGCAGTGGTGTTCGGGCAGTGTAGGGGGTCGTGCTGGGGCTGGTGTTTCAGGGTTTTGGGCAGAGCAGTGGTGTTCGGGAAGTGTAGGGGGTCGTGCTGGGGGTGGTGTTTCAGGGTTTAGGGCAGTGCAGTGGTGTTCGGGCAGTGTAGGGGGTCTTGCTGGGGGTGGTGTTTCAGGGTTTAGGGCAGTGCAGTGGTGTTCGGGCAGTGTAGGGGGTCTTGCTGGGGGTGGTGTTTCAGGGTTTAGGGCAGTGGTGTTCGGGCAGTGTAGGGGGTCTTGCTGGGGGTGATGTTTCAGGGTTTAGGGCAGTGCAGTGGTGTTCGGGCAGTGTAGGGGGTCTTGCTGGGGGTAGTGTTTCAGGGTTTAGGGCGGTGCAGTGGTGTTCGTGCAGTGTAGGGGTCGTGCTGGGGGTGGTGTTTCAGGGTTTAGGGCAGTGCAGTAGTGTTCGGGCAGTGTAGGGGGTCGTGCAGGGGTGGTGTTTCAGGGTTTAGGGCAGTGCAGTGGTGTTCTGGCAGTGTAGGGGTCGTGCTGGGGGTGATGTTTCAGGGTTTAGGGTAGTGCAGTGGTGTTCGGGCAGTGTAGGGGGTCGTGCTGGGGCTGGTGTTTCAGGGTTTAGGGCAGTGCAGTGGTGTTTGGGCATTGTAGGGGGTCTTGCTGGGGGTGGTGTTTCAGGGTTTAGGGCAGTGGTGTTCGGGCAGTGTAGGGGTCGTGCAGGGGGTGGTGTTTCAGGGTTTAGGGCAGTGCAGTGGTGTTCGGGCAGTATAGGGGGTCGTGCTGGGGCTGGTGTTTCAGGGTTTAGGGCAGTGCAGTGGTGTTTGGGCAGTGTAGGGGGTCTTGCTGGGGGTGGTGTTTCAGGGTTTAGGGCAGTGGTGTTCGGGCAGTGTAGGGGTCTTGCTGGGGGTGATGTTTCAGGGTTTAGGGCAGTGCAGTGGTGTTCGGGCAGTGTAGGGGTCTTGCTGGGGGTAGTGTTTCAGGGTTTAGGGCAGTGCAGTGGTGTTCGTGCAGTATAGGGGGTCGTGCTGGGGATGGTGTTTCTAGGTTTAGGGCAGTGCAGTAGTTTTCAAGCAGTGTAGGGGGTTGTGCAGGGGGTGGTGTTTCAGGGTTTAGGGCAGTGCAGTGGTGTTCGGGCAGTGTAGGGGGTCGCACTGGGGGTGGTGTTTCAGGGTTTAGGGCAGTGCAGTGGTGTTCGGGCAGTGTAGGGGGTCTTGCACGGGGTGGTGTTTCAGGGTTTAGGGCAGTGCAGTGGTGTTCGGGCAGTGTAGGGTGTTGTGCTGGGGCTGGTGTTTCAGGGTTCAGGAGCAGTGCAGTGGTGTTCAGGCAGTGTAGGGGGTCGTGCTGAGGCTGGTGTTTCACGGTTTAGGGCAGTGCAGTGGTGTTCGTGCAGTGTAGGGGGTCGTGCTGGGGCTGGTGTTTCAGGGTTTAGGGCAGTGCAGTGGTGTTTGGGCA